>JAMKQA010069697.1:0-30013 GCA_024699735.1 Posidonia australis | reverse complement strand
TACAAACATTTTAAATAGTTTTGATCAAATCTAGCGGTTTAGATTTTTAATCTTATGATTAGATGTTAAGATATACAAAGTTGTCTATATATATATATGCGGATATCCGTATCCGTTGAAAATTCAAAAGACATATCCGTATCCGTATCCGTTGAAAATTCAAAAGACATATCCGTATCCGTATCCGTTGAAAATTCAAAAGACATATCCGTATCCGTATCTGTATCCGTTCAAATTCAAAAAACCATATCCGTATCCGTATCCGTATCCGCTCCTAGGCAGATACGGATATCCGTATCCGCTCATAAACGAATACGGATACGGATATTTTACGGATATAAATTATCCGTTTGCACCCCTAGTTTCGGCATTTGGCTTGGCTGTGGTCTTTGTCGAAACATTTCAAGTGTATTATGCCACCACGATTAGAGTTTCGTGCCCCCACCCTAACCTCTATAATCGTCTCCACTATCACAGCACCACTACCCAAAGGGATAATGTTTGCACCCAAGACCACCTTTGTTGGCCAATTGTGGTTCCTCCAAGCCCACCATTGCCGATTGGTATACCTGGCCACGACATGACCTCTCTCTCTCTCCATCATTGCTTTTTCTCTCTAGACCTACCATCTCTGTTGTGGTAGAAAACAATTGTCATTTTGAGCGGTCAATAAAAAACATTTTATAAAAATCAGAAGAGAAGTCATACAAAAAAAAAAAAAACCATATCAAGATGATGAAGAAAAGAGAAGCTAAAATGATGCACAATGCCTACAAGACATAAGCAAAAGACAGGAAAAAAGGGAAACATAGAACAAATAAAGACAAACAAAGAGATCCTTTTAATCAATCCACCGGCAAAAGATCAATCCACGTCGTAATCACAGCATCTGGTGTGCTTTTGATTTGGAACTATGTTTTGAACAGTGGCTTTTGCTAAAAAGTGCTTTTCCTGAAAAAACAGTTCTAAACAGTTCTTGCATCCAATGCTTTTTTCAAAAGCGGTGATCAGTTTTTCTGTGTTTTGAACTAAAATGGTTGTTGACAGAAAAGCTGTAATATATAGCTTTTGGTAAAAAGTTTGCTTTTGATTAGAAGTCGTATTTCTAAAAGTAGTTTCAAACGGGACCTAAGACTGAAATACTGGTTTATATACTGAGAAAAGCTTCATCAACTATAACATCCATTTTGTTGACTTGAATCAACACAAAGCATGTTTTCATCAGGTCTTACATCTTTATTTACAGTAATAATTGACTTATTTTTCAAAAAAAAATCATGAAGCTTATTTAAAATGAAGTAGTTAAAATTTGGGTCATCTTATGAAGCTCATTCGACATAATATTCTGGTGCTTACTGATGTTCTTGCGTTTTATTTGATAGAAAAATCAACGGTATAATGTATCTGAAGATACTTGGCAGCAACTGTTGGCCTTCAGTCGGTGTGTAAATGAGGATCTTGAAGGATATGATCCAAAAGGTAATTCCAAGTCTTATGACATGATCATATTTTAAGTTTCATAATATTCTTACTTTATAGATTAACAAGATGTTGGATTGGATTGTAAAGTTGCATAGGATGGTTTAACCGAAATGTTAATTATGTTGGTATTTGACATGCTTCTATTTTGGTACCCATTTTGTCTAGAAAGATTAAATTATGTTATATTGCTAACTACACATAGCACATGCTGGCTTTCTTTGGGCCACATGTACACCTAATGGGCCCAACGTTTTTCCTTTTTCTTTTTATTTTAAGCAGCTGACCGTTTTTGTTTTGCACTCTTTTCTATTGGTTGAGCCTTATGGCTACTCTCTTAATTGGGATAGATTTACCATTTTTTATAACTTTGAGTTTATAAAAAAAATTAAAAAATTGTAGTTTTACGAAAATAAAAGAGCAATGTATAAAGAACAATTGTAGTTATTGTGCATTATATTTATCTCTTATCCCTCATAGGATTTCTGCTTGTGTATACGTATGTTATTAAAAAACTAACCATTTGGAAGTAATGTATATGATATTAAATTTCATCCATACAAGAACAATGTATAGAGAAAGGGATAATGAAGATATGGATAACTAATATGTATATCTGTATTTGCATATAATAATATAAGATATTTGACCTAGGATATAAGGCTCTGTTTGGTTACCATGTAAAACTGCGGTTTTCACTAATAATGTAGTTTTAGAAAAAATATATATTTTTTCAAATTAATTAATACTGTTTGGATACTAACAGAAACTTTCATTTAAAACTATGGTCTAGAGTTAAATCAGGGTTTTGAGAAAAAGAGATTTGATTTCCCATTTTCCCCCTTGAAAATCTGTTTTTTGGGCACTCCCCTCACGATAACCAACATCGGGTTGATCAAGCGTGCCTAGTAAGTGGTCGATGGAGGGGAGCTTGGAGGTGGAACCAGCGGTAGGGTTGAGGATGATGGGAGTGTAGGAGCTCGTCGAGTAGGACGAGGTGGCCATCGGTGGAGGAGCTGAGGCCGCAGCTGTAACAGAGGCGGCAGGGGAGGGTGACCAGGTGGGTGTTGTTGTCATGGATGTTGTGGAATTTGGCAAGATTGCTCCTTCATGGGGGTTCAGGGGAGGAGAATCTATGGTGGGTGGTAGAGGGAGGAGTTGGAGTTTTTGGTGTGGTGGTGGTGGTGGTGGCTTGGTTGCTGCAGTGGTGGCAGTGGAAGTGTTAGAGGAGATTTGGCACCATGGCTTCTTTGCTTCACACCATTTCCATTGCTACCATCGTTGCCATTTCAAAGGGTTGAAAAACCTTTCCAAAAACTCTCCAGTGCACTGGTGAGCGTTGTCTAAGTAAGCGTAGCTTATATTTCAATTATTGATTATTTTTCTGTTAAAACTAGCACCAATAGGTCATACAAAGAGAAAAGAAACAAGTGTTAGAAAAAAGTTGAATTAGGATATGTATTTAACCAAACACTTTTTCAAACTACAGTTTCCAATTTTTTTGCATGTGCAAAGAAAATTAAAAAAATGTGTTTTCAAAACTATAGTTAGAATTCTAAGGTTCATCCAAACAGGCGCTAAGTGTCAATAGTTTATTACATGTAAAATATGAAAAAATCTATATGTATAAGTAATTCAAATATCCATTTCCATATCTACAAAAGTTAACATATCAATATCCATATCCATTGAAGCATAATTGACTTTGTTATAATTGTTGCTAGTTTAATACATATAACATATAAAAAAAATGTGTATAAATAATACGGATATCCATATACTTATCTGTTAAAAATAACCATATCTGCCCATTGAAGCACATCCTTATAAAAATGTTATCGATATTTGTATTTGCACGGATATGGAAAATTGGTAATTGTGTTAGTAGAAAACGGATACAAATACAGATATGGTCGTGGATGATCAACATCAATTTTCATCCCTAGTTATCACATATTGTCCAGGCATTCCAGGTATCCTCAGACATGTCTATGCAAGACGTCATATGGAGATGATGAAATCAAATATGCTAAAACATTATCAGGCGAGGGATAGACATCTTAATCCATTTTTATGATAAATATTCTGTTTATGCAAGTTCTTTATCGTGCTTTTATGATGGTACTATTCACTTATGTTAATGATATTCAATTTTAAACTGTATTCACGTTCGGGCGGGGGTGTTTAACTGCTATTGATGTTTCTTAAATTCTGTATGATTTATGCGTTTGTTGGTAATGCACTTGTTTGTTTTAAAACCTAAAATATTGAAAGTTGAGGCTGAAATCTTACTTACAGTTAGGGTGGGATTGGTTGTAAAGAAGCAGGACTGGAAGTGGAGAGGGCTTTTGGAGCATTTTTTTGGCAATTGGTTGCTAAAAAGTCTCAGAACTATGCTTCCTTGACTTCCTAATAATATACATAGCTCCATTTTTTTGACTTTCCCTCCAAAATGAACTGAAGTCAAGGAAGCGGAGCATGGAAGTGGGGTTGTGCTCTTATAAATTATCAATATATTTGACAAGTGACTTAACAACATATTTATTTTAATTATAATTTAGTTGTGTTGAATCTAATTTGATAATTTTTTATAATAATTTCTATCTGATTTCTCGTAAGTCGTAACTCATAAGTTTTGGAGTAAAATATATTTATCATTAAATCTGTTGAATAGAATATTATTTATTAAATTATTATTTTTATTTTTCGAATGATATTTTAATAGATATTTGGGTTTAATTTTGATATTGATGTATCAACATTTTTCTAATATAATCTTTTCATATTTATGTTAATTGAATGTATAATTGAGTATTAATACCATAATATTTTGAAAAGATTGGTGCAAACAATATAAAACATGGAAGTCAATGGAAGTGTACAAAAATTTGAGAATTTTGATTGGAGGTGTAGAGAAAGTTCTATTTAATGAACAATAAATGCCTATTTAAATGAGGTGAACTACACTGCTGTCAGTAGTATCAACTATCAAGCATGATGTTACATTAGAATGAATTTCAATAGAATTATCTAATTTAAAATCCAATCCATTAAAGTTGATCTACATTGTTTGAAGCACTGTTATCATGGTGGGCACTTAAACAGCGCCCTGACGCCAGAACTAGGCCAGCCATGGAGACGCCTTGGCTAACAGACGATTCCGACAAACAGGCAGGCGCCTGGACGACGCTTTAGAGTCGCCTTGGCACTTTGGTGTAAAAACAGATCTAGATGCGGATCCGAAATTAGATCCATGTGTGTTTAATAAATGAACAGTACTTCTAAAAATAAATCAACAGTTCTTCTTCCTTCGTCTCTTCGACTGTTTCTCGGTGAAACTCAAAACCCACAAAGCTTCCGGCGGCTGATCTTGATTGCGTTCTCCAGCATAGAAGGCGACAGAAACTCCGGACAAAGCTTCTGGCGATGAAAATAGCGTACTCCAGCGCCCTTTCGTTTGATTTGGTAGCACCCATCATCACAATTTTCCTTCGACAATGATTCGACGACGTTCTCGGGTGTAGACAGCGACGGAAACTCTCGGTGAGGCCTGTACTCTCATCTCCTTCCTCCGACAGTGCCAGCAAGTCTTGACGAGGCCCATGCTTTAATCTCCTTTCTTCGACAACGTCAGTTCCTCCGATAGCACCAGTAGTACACGGCCTTCTGTCTTCACTTTTCTCTCTTCAAGGTATGTTTTTCATTTTTCACTTTTCTCTTCTGTCTTCTCGTTAGTTCCTTTTCTGACTTCCAGTTCCAGACTTCCAGTTTAATACTTGAATTAGACTTTTTGATATTTTTTTGTATGGTTTCAATTTTTCCATTTTGGTCCTAGATTTTGCCTGATAGTTGATACTATGTTTTTTCATTTTTTCATTTTGTAGTACACTAGTACTACATTATGTCATTACTAACTATAGTACTACTATTTTGCCTTTATTATTATGCTGAATTGCTTGTATTCATTCAGAATGATAAATGAATTATAGAATGTCACAAGAAGAGAATTCTTCAACACTCCTACAAGATAAAGTATAAGAAGCATCATTCCCCTTGCATCCTCGTATTGATCATGGTCGGCCCGGTCCGAAAAAACAAAGGCCCGACCGGGCCGGGTCGGGCCTTTGTTGACAAGTCATGGGCCCTGCCCGGTCCATGGCCCACGGTGTTTCTGGTTTGTTTGTTTTTTGTTTTTTTTTTTAAATTTCTGGGTTGGCCCAGTCTGGCTTGGCGCAGTCTAATTTACAGGCCAAAATGGACCTACCCTACGGACCTGAGTGGGCCTGGCATGTGGGCCCGGCACGGCGTACTGGGCTCGGGTCGGCCCGGTCCGGTCCGATTTTCATGTCTAATCACGTGTTAGCATGTGATAAATCAAGAAGAGCTAAGTTAGATGATCTGAGATGGAAGTATGCATGGTAGTGAACTCTTGGTGACAAGAATATTGTGTAATGCTTAATTTGTGGAAAGATTTCCAAATTTGGTATTAAAAGGCAGATGGAGCATTTAATTGAAGGTTACCCTGATGTTAGTAAATGTCCTAAGATAACAACAGTCATTACAGATGAGATGTTGAAGTGGTTGAACAGAGGTAAAAAGCGGAAGTCTAAGATTACATTTGGTGATGTAGTATCAGATGGAGATGAAATTGATAGAAGCAACAATCTTCCAAATGAGTCTGTTGCTACACATCGACAATAGAAAGTAATTGCATCTTCAAGTAGTGGAACTGCAAAGTCTACTGCCTTAATTGGGAAGAAAGTGGGTCTTTATGATGTGTTGTGCAAGGAAAATCTCTGTACATTTGTAATTGAAAGAAGGGAATGAAAAGACAAACAACAAACAGTAATTGAGGACTACTTTAAGAAAAAAGAAAAAGAATGGGTTGATGAATTCTTTACTGATGTCCTATATGAATGTGGATTACCTTTCAATACAGTCAACAAGTTGGTAATTGAAGTACTTTGTAGTAAAGCCATTGGACACTATGGAAGAGGATATAAGTCACCTTCCTTCCATCAGGTAAGGAAGTCACTATTAGAGAAGAAGTTCAATGATGTAGTAGAAATAAGAACTGAATTTGAATTGCATTGGAAAAAATATGGTGTTGCTCTCATGTCTAATGGATGGATTGACTGACGATTAAGGAGTTTGATTAACTTCTTGGTGAATTGTTTTGAGGGTACTTTTTACTAATATTCCATTAATGCTTAGGGACACGAGAAGACTGCAGATTATTTGTTGGGACTTGTTGAGGATGCAATTGCTCATGTAGGTGAAGAACATGTGGTGCAAGTGTGTACAGATAATGTAGTAAATTTTGTTCTTGCAGGAAAAAAGCTGATGGAGAAGAATAATAAATTATTTTGGACTCCTTATGCAGCACATTGTATTGATCTCATGCTTGAAGACATTGAGAAATTACCAAAATTTAGGAAAGTGATAACCATAGGAAGAAGGATCACATTGTTTATCTACTTTCATAGTCATCTCTATGATGCATTTATTACAAAGTCTAATGGAAAAGAACTTGTAAGATGTGGTGTTACAAGATTTACTACATTGTTTCTCACATTTCAAAGCATGTATGTCATGAAGAGTATTCTTAAACAACTTTTTGTATCTAACATGTGGAATGAGTCTTGTTGGATAAAAACTACTCAAGGCACACAAGTCATGATGCAGTACTTTCTACAATTTTTTTGAATATCTTGGAAGAGTGCCTAAGAGCTTCTCAATCCCTTGTAGTTTTGTTGAGATTAGTTGATTGTGATGGAAAGCCGGTCATAGGTTACCTTGCACATGCATTTAGTTATGCTAAAGTAGCAATTAAAGATAAATTTGACAATATTGATAAGGAATACAAGCCTATCTTGAATATTGTTGAGAAGCATTAGGCTTTGTACTTTGATGATCGTCCTCTACTTGATGCAGGAGCATTTCTAAATCCCATGGTCTATTACAAAGAAAGAGAGGAAAATAATTCTCCATTTGTTGATTTCTATGAAGTTACATTTTAAGAATGCATAGAATGGAATTAGGATGAACGGAATGAAATCATGTTAGGAGTTAATTTCTACAAGCAAAGAAGAGGAAGATTTGATAGTGAAATTGCAGAGGATAAAATTTTCTTGCAACAACTAAATAAGTGTTTCTTAAATCTTATTTTCTTATTTCTTACTTTGTTGCGTGCTTACATATTTGAGTTTGAGTATTTGACAACATGTTTCTTACTTTCTTATATTCTTTGCTCATGTAATGAATTGATAGGACTTTTATGGTGTACTCACTTCTTCATTTAAGAAGATTGCCATCTACATCCTAGGCCTTCGTTGTACAACCTCTATTTGTGAAAGAAATTGGAGTACATTTGAATTTGTAAGGACAAATATTTTTTAAATTTAAACATATTTCATATTTGAAATATTGAGTCATTTATGTTTCTCTTTTATGTAAATAGATCTACACGAAAAAGAGGAATCGTATGGAACAAGATTGGTTGAACAAGCTTGTTTTCATAAACTACAACAAACGTCTTTACGAAAGATTTCAAATAAGAAGATTAAACAATAGTGATAAAGATTTTGATCCTATATGTGTGGATGAACTAAATTATAGTAGTGAATGGATGACAGGCATTGTAGGAGCTACAAATGAGTTTGTCTACGAGGAAGAAGGACTCACAAGGGTAGAAGTTGATGTAGCAATAAGAGCTTCAGAATTTCATGCTGGTTATGCTAGGAGAATGATTACTCAAGTCTAACCCACTTCAACTCCAACAACTCGTGGTTGTGGACGTTCTTATAGGAGTGGTCGTGGACGTGGTTGATCTCATACACATGGACGTGGAACAAGTATGAAAACATATTTAAGGAAAGGAAAAGAACCTATGGAATTTGATGATGAAGTGGAATTTCAAAAGGAAGATGGAGAGGAAGGATTATATGAAGAAGAAATGAATGATGAAAATGTTGAGTTTGGAAGACAATTTGAAAAATTTGACGATGATAAACAATAATGATGATTGTTAATTGTCTTGTACTTTAGTTTTTTGTTATTATAATTCAAACATCGACTATTTGACTTATTGTTGTTGTTAAGATTTTATTTTACTACCATGAATGTTATTGTTATTCACTTATTTGTTAATTTTAGAAAATGACATGTCAATTTATTAATGTATTATATTATTATTGAAATGTTAATTACTTAATTTATAGGATAATACCATACTGCCTTAGTGCCTAAGGCGCCGTGACACACAGCCATGGCACCGTAACGTCATGATAACTTTGGCTTGAAGTGTCCAGAAATCAAAGTTTTAGGTTTGAAGTCTTTGGATTTCGGTTTGTTGATAAGTTTGTTATGAAGATAAAATCCAACTCAATTGATTTTGAGTTTGGTTCCTCTTTTAGAAATCTAAACTTTATTTCATGTTATTTGAAAATACTGATAGCAGCATAATTATACTTCTGTTTAGATTCACATCACTATAGGAACATGTGTGTTAGGGTAGTATATTTATAGATGGTTATCATATTTCAAAAAAACATAAAATAAAGTTGGGAACTATCTAAGATTCGGGAAATATGAACCCTCCACAATACCTCACATTGGTGGGAGCTTGTGCACTATTTTTGCCCTTTTTCAGTGACTCCTATGGACCAAATTTAATAGGACATATGAATCGGGATCTTGATGCATATAGATACAAATAGTCCCATAGAAAAAAGATTTTCCAATGACAAAAATGATTTTCCAATGACATTGGAGCATTTCACTTAAAAAATAATGGAACATTTCATCTCTAAACAAAAGAACGGTTTTCAAGTAGTGTTTGATTATGTATCAATCAATATCTGATCGATTGGTCCAAGGCTATTGACACTTAAGATTTGTGTAAGTCACTTGATTTTATTTTGTCCATGCCACTTCTCTTTTTCGTGATGCACTCTTTTGCAATGTGTAAGGTTGTAGTAAAGGTGTGTTTTGGATTTCTTTCAGGTGCTTGGCCTGTTCTAATTGATGATTTTGTTGAGCACATGTACAGGTTTGACTTTTTCTCACTATGAATGTCTACAGAATATGCTTGACTACTATTGCTCTCTTGTTTTAGGCCATCTATAAAATATGCATGCTTGCAACTCCCTTTCCCCTCATGTAAAATAGGGCTGGATGGCCAATAGTGTGCTTGGTTCGGCCTAGGATGGAACCAAGCTAAGAGCTAGGGTTCATGTTACTGTTGGGGTTTTCCTCCCATGACCCACCAGCCAGCATGGCCCAATGTGGGCCTGAACCTGACACAGACCCCAGCTTTAGCCCGAACCCAGCACAGAACTGACCTACCTGTTTCCATGGTCTGATTTGGTCCAGCACTGTTGAGGCCCAAAACTAAAATTTATTGTCGTTGGATGAATTGGACATTCGTTTTATGTTGGATATTTAGGTCCAAGTGGCTATATTTTGTAAGTCCTTCAACAGTTATGGATATTTGTTATCTTTGTTATTTTTAATTATAAATGTTAATATTTAGATTTAAGTAATTCATTCTATCATTTATTTTATGTACGTATGGTTGTGATTAATTTTATTCTTTATGAAGGATATGGTATGTTTAATGTGTTTATTTAAGTTCAAAATAGGTAACACAGAAACAAAATGGATGTTCATTAGTAAAAAATGGATCTGTATTGCAGAATAAAAGATTCTGTTCAAAAATAGGATGTCTATTTTCTAGAATAGATGTCCTAATTTTGATCAGAATCTCTTGAAAATGGACTTCTGTTTTTAATCATTGGACGCCCATTGTTGAAAACAGATGTTTGTTGTTTAATGTTTTTTTAAAATTTTTGAATTTTATTTTTAAATGTAAAAATTCAATCGGGCTAAGCTTCAACCTGCTTGAGCTTGGCCTAAAAGGAAATGTGGGTAAGGGTGGGGCAAGGGCCATAGGTTTGTGATCTAGTTTGGCCCGGCATGGCGAGAAATGGATTATGGACCATGTTGGCTTGGTATGTGGACCTTTTTCTTTTGGACTAGGCTGGTCCAACTTGCCCAGTTCCCAGGTCTAATCCTACCATAGAAACAAACTTCGATACGTGTCGGTAATATTTTGCTGACGTGTGTTGATTTCACGATCTGGGGACATGATATTGTAGGGTAAGTACTAGGTTTCGGTATTGAGTTTCGACTCGTATTGGTGAGTTGGTCTTTGTCGTTCGATACACGTGATTTTTTGATTTGATCTGAGCTTATGTTAGCCGACACGCCATTCTAATTCATCGATATGCACGATATGGGCATTTTTCTTGAAACTTTTCCTACTTTAGCCATCTAATGAGCTTCTCATGTCCTCCGCCTTCATTGCAGCTATCTAGCCTCTATTTCTCTTCTCTCCTCTCCTCCTTACAAAGGTGTAGGTTGCATCTTCAGTCACTAGAGTCCAATGATTGCAGGCAAAGACCAAGGTTGCTTGGGTTTCTCTTCAATTTCTATTTTCTTTGATCTTTGTCTTCAAGGTATAACCCATTTTCTCATTTCTTTTCAACTTATTAAGCTAGATCTTAGGTTTTTGCATGTGTTTTCATGTTTGTTTTTAAGTTCACATGTAGATTTTAGATATAAACCTAAGTCTTAATTAGATCTAACATAATATTACATAGATCTAAGGTTTTCTTAAGATTATTTTATTATTTTGAATCTAGATGTTAATAACTTGATATATAATTATATAAATAATTTTTACAATATATAGATCTAACCTAATAATCATGTTTGTTCATAGATTTAAGGTTTTTATATAAATTTAAGGAATTTTCATGTTAATTTTGTAATTAATTAAAAAAAAGAGGATTTAACCTAATAAATTTTCATGTTTATTACATAGATGATAGACATAACCTAATAATATATAAATCTAACCTAATAATTGTATATAATCAGTAAATTTTATAATTTTAAAAAAAATTCAGAATATTTTGTAACTAATTAAAAAATCTGGGGAAAAAAGGAATGATTGTGAAAATCATTAAAGCATGTAGAAAATTAGGAAATGTTTAATACATTATTTCATTATATTAATCAGAATTATCTTTTATTTTCAGTCTTCATAATGTCAAATTTCTCAAGATCTAAAAGTAGTAGAGGTTAGAGTAATGTTAATGTAGTTAAATTAGAAGATCCAGATTTGTTGCATGGATATCTTATTGATAATGATAGATAAAAAATACAATACAAATACTGTTATAAGTAAATAAATAGTGGAGGAATAATAAGATTAAAGCAACATCTTGTTAGTGAATATAGTAATGTAGTTAAGTGTAAATCGTGTTTATTAAAGTTATTAAAGGTCACTAAAATAAATAAAAGTGACAAGAAGAGAAAAGAAGAAAGGTTTAATAAGATTCTTTTCAATGAAAATACTTTTGATGTTATTTTCATATTGGATTTAGATGATGATATGGTTTATCCAACAGATTATAATACTTTAGAAGACAAAGAAATGTACAGAAAAGCAGTAATGGAGTCTAAAAATGAAGAATGGTATAGAGAATAAATTAAAAGATTTCATAGGTTCGGTAGTATTCGAACTTACAGGGGAAATAGACGTAGTAATGACAGTGACATTACATAGAATGATAAAGGTAAGGCATTACTAGAATGCTTAGAACGTATGACAATTTAAATGCAGCTTTAGTTAGAAAAGAAGTCTCAAAGCAGAAAACAATTAAAGGTATGATTGGAAATGCTATAAATAAAATTGGTTAAGTTGTAGTAAGATATATGTTCTTTAATGTTATCCCTATAAAAATAGCAAAGAGACCTTATTTACAATATATGTTTGTTGTTGCAGTAAAAGAATGTACGGAAGTAAAGACATCAATTGAGCATAAGATGATGAACAAGTACCTTAAAGTAGAAAAGGAAGATTTAAAAATGCTTGAAATGACAATACCTTAAAGTACCTATGGAGTGATTGTTATGTGTGATCGTTAGACAAGTATCACAAGAAAACAGATTATTAACTTTATAGCTTCAGCTGTTATCAGAGATTATATATATACAAGTAAATAGAAGAAATCATTAAACAAATAGGAGTAGCAAACGTGGTGAAGATTGTGATTGATAATGGAAGTAATTTTAAAAAGGTTAGCTTCAGGATTATAAGAAATTATGACATATATTAGACACCATGTGTAGTTTACTGTATTGATCTAATACATAAGGACTTCAAGAAGACGAAGTTGGTAGAGAAGACAGGAAGAAATGCAAAGGTTGTAACAAATTTTATTTACAACTACTATTTATTTTTACTAACTTTAATAAGGTCATCTGAATGTTAGGGTTGTGATGTGATTCGTTTAGGAGTCATCAGATTTGTATATGTTCAATTTGTCACAGTAGTACAAATATCATGAAGGTAAAAGTTCATTTGGTAGGAGAGTAAATTTAATTATAAATAATGTGTATTTTTGAGAGGATTGTGGAAAGGTTGTAAATATTATGAAACTAGTTTCAAAAGTCATTTGATTGATGGATGGTGATAAAAAGTCTACCATAGATTTCTTATATGAGTTTATGAAATTGATGAAAGATGTTGTGTTTGATGTAGTATATAAATCATTTAAGATATATCTTAAAATTATAGATGACATATGGTCTAATATGTTTCTTCATTCTTTACATGAAGTTGGTATGTATTTTAACATGTTCATTCATGTTTTTATCATTATGTTCATTTGTTACACAATTGTTTGCTAGATGTATTTTTTTGTCAATGTAGTATATTATTTGAATATGCAGTCATCAACTTAGTAGTTATATTGATTTATTAGCATCTGTTAAAAATGTTATAAAAAAATTAAAGTATAATGTCAATGTCTAAGTACAAGTTCTCAATGAAATAAAATACTTTTAGGATAAACTTTTGTCTTTTAGAGAGTCTTATATGATATGTTCTCATGCTATAATGACTCTAAGAAATGTTTTTAATTTTATTTTTTATATTTCATAATATTAGTTTATAATATAGTTAATAACCCATCAGGCTTGTCCGACGGTGGTAGGGGGCATTTAGCCCCTTCTTCGTCACTAACGACTCCTCTGCCATCTCTCATGCCCAGATACATGTGAGAGGAGTGTGGAAATCCTCTCCTACTACCACTTGTAGGTGTTTCGATGGCTACCACTATTGTTGAATTGCTTATAAAAAGAAAGGTGACTACATTTTTCTACTAATATTGAGAGTAGTTCTTATTATCCACCTGGATCTGAATTGTATTATTTAGCATAGCCTTTAGGGAATCTTTGATCAAGAATTTGAGTCGTACCTCTGAAAAACTTGGAAAGAATTATTTATTGTGGACACAAAATTTTGAAACATTTTTGATTGTTTACTGCAAGCTCATATACTTGATTTAGCCTCTTCTGATGTAAAGGATAGTACATATGAAGATTGGTTTACAGATAACTCTGTTATTGTTTCCTGATTGGCCAATAACATGGAATCCACTGTAACTCGAAGTGTCATGATTCTAAGACTTGCAAAGAAGATTTGGGATAGTTTGAAGTAGATGTATGACTATGAGAATAATATTTGTTCGATTTTTGAGGTGTATGAGTAGAATTTTTTCACTAAAGATAGAGGATAGTTCAGTGTAGGATCACTTTGGTTTACTTTGGACTTTTTGGGATGAACTTGATCTGTATTAGTCTCTTTTACATCTGACATTACTACGATGCGTCGATATCATTAGAAGCTTGTAGTTGTTGCTTATCTTTCTGGATTGACTTCGGATCTCTCATCTCAGATCAGGTCAGATTCTTGGTGCTGATCTACTCTCAGTTTGGAAAGCATGTTTGCTAAGTTCTCCGTGTATCTACTGGTGTATCTATGTCTACCCCAGATCATTCTACCATGGTTGCTACTCATAGTCGTGGTCGTGTCTCTGGTCGAGGAGGAGGAGGATGGACAGATGGTAGAGGTCGTACTATATGTGAGTACTGTAGTTGCACTAATTATAGATCAGATCGTTTTTAGAAGAAATCTAGGAAGTCAGATTGGACACAGGTTTCCATAGAGGTATAGAGTCCACCTGCAGTTGTTCCTACTATCAGTGCATTACTAGTGATGCTTTCTCAGGAGTACGTTCAATTTCTTCAGTTTATAGAGACCCAATCTTTTATTGCTATGGTCTCATATGCCATTACTTCTACTTTAGGTATCTCAGATTTATTAGCCTCTAAGGACAATTCTTGGATCATTGATTCAGGGACATTCTCTCACATGGCAGATAGTCGTAACCTTTATTCTCGTATATCCCAGTTAGTAGACATTAGGTTAGTTTCTATTGTAGATGGTCGGACTTATCGTGTTTCTAAACAAGATACTATTCATGCTACGTCTTAGTTAACATTAGACAAAGTTCTTTATATACTTGAATTTCAAGTTAACCTTTTATCGATTAGCTCTATTACTAAACATCTTAATTGTTTTGTAACCTTCTTTCTCTTTGTACCTTTAAGGACCTGTAGAGAGCGAAGAGGATTGGTTTGGGACGTGAGAAAGGTTAAGGAGTCTACTTGCTTGTTAAAGATGAGATACCTCGAAGTCTTGCATCGTTGGCTTCTACAGTAGAATCATCTTTCATATGGTGTCGTCATTTAGGTCATCTGTCTCATCAGAAACTACAACAGGTTCTTTCTTGGTTATTTATTTCACCTTTTCAATGTGAATCTTGTGAGTTAGGTAAGTATAATCGTGTTACCTTTCGTAGTTTTCGCTTGGGTCGTAGTAAGAGTCCTTTTGATTTGGTTCATTATGATGTATGGGGTCTAATTAAAACACCTTATGTATCTAGTTATACGTATTATATTGTCTTTATTGATGACTTTTCATGTGTGTCATGAGTGTACTTGTTGAAAGATAGAGTCGGTGTTCTTGATGTTATCAAAATTTTTTCCAAGGAAATAATTAATCAATATTCTGTTTGTCTTAAAATTCTTTGTATTGATAATACTTTAGAATTTACTTAAGCAAAATTTTGTCATTATTGTGAATCTCTTGGCGTTATACAGTAAACATCTTGCCTACATACATCTCAGTAAAATGATGTGGTCGAACGTAAACATCATTATATACTTGATGTTGCTCGGTCACTTATGTTTGAAATGTATGCTCCTAAGTATCTATGGTCTGATGTGGTTCTGATAGCTGTATATCTAATCAATCGTATACCATCTATCTCATTTGGAAGGGAGATTCCACTGAAGAGGTTACATTCTGATGTAGATATTTTTCCACTCTCTTTTAGGATATTTGGTTGTGTTGCTTTTGTTCAGGATTTGACACCAAATTTAGATAAATTTGTTTCAAGGTCTGTTCGTTGTGTTTTCCTAGGATACTCTCCTATTCAGTGAGGTTATCGTTGCTACATTCTTGCTTCTAGGAAATACATTATTTCAGTTGATGTTATATTATTTGAAAATCAATAGTTCTTTGATATTGTCCCGTTATTGTCTGAAGCATGTCTTTACCTTGTATTGTTGAGTCTAGAGATACTGATATTAATGATGAACATAAGACAGGAAAGGAAGTATTTGATACAAAGTAGGTGTACTAATAATGGCCATGTCATCCCACGACCACTACTTCATCATTGGCAGGTCTGCTATCATAGACTTTCATTTGTTTATTGTCTTTTGGAAAGGTATACAAGCCTTCACTGCACATCTCATTTCTTATTTTGTTAGTTATGATTGTCTTCATTCTACTTTTCATATATTTACCTTGTCTATTATTTTTAAGTCAATTCCTATGAACTACCAAAGGTAATATTGCTGCCACAGTGGAAGGCAGTTATGAATGAGGAAATGCAAGTTTTCGTGTCTCGAGGGACGTGGACATTGGTTCCTAGATCAAAGGGAATAAAAGTGATTACTTACAGATGGATGTTTATTATTAAATACAAACCTAATGGTATGAGGGATAGGTACAAAGTACGCTTTGTAACACGAGGATTCACATAGGAGTATGGCATTGATTATTTTGAGACCATAGAATAAAACGTCGGTTTCATGTGAGACTTTGGTTCGACAAAAATAAGAAATGTGTCGGACATTGGTGGAAATGTTAGTGGAAACGCGGTAAATTTACAGAAGTCCATGAAAATGATCAAAAAACTTTGAATTTTGATTTGTAACTCTTGGATAAGTTAAAGTAAGCAATAATCTACATATTAGACTACTTAGATCAATTTCCTCAATATGTATCACATGAAAATACAATAGATAGACCTAATAGAAATATTCTGAAATATAAATAATACATAAAAATACTTAATAAATGTTTAAAAACAAAGAGACTAAAAAACGTTACCTTATATATGATTAATACCATGAAGAATGTCTTGGTTAATCAAAATATTCTTCCTGTATAACAGTCATATTGTATTCTCGATAAATTTGTTGTTGAATTTGAGACTTTTTTCAGAACATGTAGTTGTTCCAAGACATAGGGGTGGTTACGGTTCGGTTTGATTCGATTTGAGACAAAATCACAAATCAAACCATATAATTCGGTTTGAACAATTTTCAAACCGAATCGAACCATTTTATCTAATGAAACTGAACCAAACCGAATCATTCAAAATCGATTTGGTTCGGTTCAATTTGTGATTTAACCATTTAATAAAACATATAAAAAAATAAAATGTTGATAGTAAAAAATGAAAGAATATAACTAGATATAGGATAAAATGACAATAATCACAACTAATATTGCGAAATTTAAATAAAAATCATGATTCCTAGTAATATGAAATTTTCATGTATCTTATTACGATAGGATTACAGTAATGAAGTTTATTGACTGCAGGTATTAAATATAAAACAGTCTGATAAAAGATAAATAAGAATGACCAAAAACGTTTTTATTTGACTTCCAATAACAATTAATTAAAAAAACTTGGTAAAAGATACATAAGAATGACTATGATTTGAGTTATGATTCTAAAAGATATATAATTATATTTTTTTAAATATTTAATATGCATATTAACATATATAGTTTATATTGGGTTCGGTTAAACCATCCTTGAAACTACAAACCAAATCATATGATTCAGTTTAGAGATATTCTAAGTCAAATTAAACCATTGAATTTGAAAAATCGAACCTAAAAATGATTTGGTTTCATTAACCAGTTTGGATGGTTTAGGTGTTCACTCCTACCAAGACATTATTTTAATATGTTTGATATTCATTAATGAAGTAGTGGTATAGTAATATTGGCAGTTGTATTAAGAATCTCATTGGTGGATATTGAGGAATTATATATATTGGTTGAGGCTGTCGAGGGATATAAGAATGACTTGGAGGATGTTTAGGTGGTTGTTCTTTATATTGTATTGAAGGAGGTGCATAATGAAATAATAAATCCATATCTCATCTAGTTTGTTTGCTTGGAGCATAAGAAAATCAGTACGACTTTAGGAGTATAATGAAATGACATAAGTTTATCTCGAAATTACTTCATTTCATTGAGAGTTTGTACTTGGACATTGACATTAGGCTCTAATTTTTTGATCACATCTTTAACAAATGCTAATAAATTAGTACGACTATCACGTTGATGATTGTACTGGAACCGTAGATTCAAATAATATGCTACATTAACAAAAAAAACTTATTTAGCAAATAATTTTGTAATAAATGAAATGTAATGATGAAAATTATGAATGTTCATGTTAAAATGTTTACCAACTTCATGTAAAGCATGAAGAAGTATGTTAGACCATCTATTATCTATAATTTTGATATATGTCTTACATGATCTGTATACTACATCTGCCACTGCATCCTTTATCATTCTCATTGCCTCATATAAGAAACCTATGGTAGGTTTCCTATCACCATCCATCAATCAAAGGACTTTTGAAATTGGTACCATAATATGTACAATCTTTCGACAATTCTTTCAAAAATGTACATTATTTATAATTGAATTTACTCTTCTACCATTGGGACTTTCACTCTCGTGGTATTTGTACTATTGTGGCGAATTGAACATATACTTCAGTCTATTTCTTCGATCAATCATACTTTAGAGAGTAATATAATTTGTTGCAAATCTGGTGATTCTTGGACGAATCAAATTACCACCACAACATTCGAGTGACCTTATTAAAGTTAGTAAAAAATAATAGTTGTAAATGAAATTTGTTACAACCTTTGCATCTCTCACTGTCTTTTCTGTCAACTTTGTCTTCTCAAAGTCTTTAAGTATTAAATTAATACAATGAGCTGCACATGGTATCCAATATATGTCATACTTTCTCATCATCCTAGAGCCAGTCTTTTTAAAGTTACTTCCATTATCAGTTACAATCTGTACCACATTTGCTACCCCACTTGTTTAAAGATTTCCTTCATTTGCTTGTATATGTACTTGTAATCTCTGACAACATAAGAAGCATCAATGGACTTCAAGAAAATTATACGACCATCACAATAAATCATGAAGTTGATTTGTTTTCTTGTGGTACTTGTCCAACCATCACACATGACAGTCATCCTATAGATTGATCATTGTCGTTTCAAACCATTAATATAAGTTTCTAATTCTTCTTTCTCTGCTTTAAGGTACTTGTTCATGATCTCATGCTCAGTTGGTGCATTTACTCCTACACTTTCTTTTACTGCAACATCAAGCATATGTTGTAGATAAGGTTCTTTTATTGTTTTTGCAGGGATAACATTGAAGAACATATATTTTGCTACCGTTTGATCAATTTTTTTTTTAGTATTTTCAAACATGTCTTTAATTGTCTTCTGCTTTTATACTTCTTTTCTAACTATAGTTGCATCTGGATTGTCGTATTTTTGACTATATATTCTGAATATTCTAGTAATACCTTTACCTTTATCCTTTTGTGTTATACCATTGTGATTGCTACTGTCACTTCCATTTTCCTTGTAGGTTTGGGTATTACCTGTCATAAGAAATCTTTCAATTTGCTCTCTATGCCATTCTTCATTTTTAGATTCTATTACTGATTTTCTATACATTTCTTTATCTTCAAAAGTGTTACAGTCTACAGGATAAATTATATTATCATCTGAATCTAATATAGGAATAACACCAAAAGTCGTCCCATTGAAGAGAATCTTGTTGAACCTTTCTTCTCATATCTTCTTATCACTTTTCTTTACTTTAGTGTCTTTTAATAGGTCTTTTATTTGAGCAGAAACTACAGATGGACATGATTGATTTACACTTAGTTACATTACTGTATCCACTAGCAAGGTGTTGTTTTAACCTTGTTATTCCTCCACTCTTCATTTGCTTATTACAATACTTACATTGTATTTTTTATCTATCGTTATCAATAGAATATCCATGCAACCAACCAGGATCCTCTGATTTAACTGCTTTAATATCACTACTACCTCCACTACTTTTAGATCTGGAGGAATTTGACATTATAAAGGCTAAAAATGAACCGACATTGTCATTAATTTAATGAAATAATGTATTCAAATATTTTCTGATTTTCTACACGTTTTAGTGGTTTTTACAATCATTCTTGATTTTGTTTTTCAATTTTTCCTAAATTTTTAATTCATTATGAAATATTGTGATTTTTTTAAATCATAAAGAATTACTAATTTATATAATTATACATCAAGTTATTAATATCAAGATTTAAAATAATAAAAGAAATAACATTACAAAAGAACTCTGCTAAAATATCAAGTTATTACTGATTTTATAAAATTGAAATAAACAAAAGAAATAACATTACAAAAGATTTAAAATATCAAGTTATTACTAATTTTATAAAATTGAAATAAACATTATTTTTAAAACTTAAGGAGTAACTATTGAAAAATTACAAGAGAATTTAAAATAACAAACACAACTCTGCATATAATCACATGAGTTATAAAATAACAAACAAAATTTTACACATGAATTATTAATAACATAACATAACATTTTTATGACATAACATAACATATCTTAATAACATAACATAAGTTAATAACTATTATTAATAACATATAACTTAATAACTCATAAGTATTATTAAGACTTAAGGCTAGGGAACCTGGGGCTGGAGACCTACGTGTTGACGAAGTAGGAACCTGGGGAGAAGGGGCTAGCGATCGATTGTCGGCGGAGCAGGGGCTACAGATCGACGGGTCGGCGCTTCGACGGAGCAGGAGAAGGGGTTGGAGACGGCGGGTTGCGGAGCAGAGGTTGGAGTCTTCGAAATAGACGGGTCGGCCCCTCGACGGAGCGAGAGAAAGGATTGGAGACTGTGGGTCGGCAAAGAAGAGGTTGGAGAAGAGGACGATGGGTCGGCGAAGTAGTCCGACAGCAAGGGAGGAGTGACGGCAAGGTGGATACTAGAACTTTAATGGGCGAGCACAAGTTGGAGGAGAGAAGAGGAGAGGGGAGAAGGTGTGTACGAAGTTGGAACTTCAACTATTGATTTTAAAAGTCAAGTAAGTGGTAGAGTAGATCACGGGTGTCGGGGTGGAGTAGATCACAGGTGTTGTGGCTGGAGCAGATGCCAAAGGATAACGCGTGTCGTCCTTGTCGACTTGCGGGGAAGGTTTGTCGTTGTGTCGGAGTGATCACGTGTAGAAAACACTTGATATCCACCGACACCCACCGACACTATGATACGCATCGGCATTTCCACAGAAATCAGTTATGTCGCGACATACCTAAGTATATCGTTTCCCTGGTTCTGTCTTCCGATACGTGTCAGCGATATTTCATTGATACACACTGACATTTGTTTCTATGTTTGAGACATTCTCTCGTGTTGTCCGGTTGAATTCCAGCAAGGTTATTTTATCTATTGCTATCAATTGATCTTAAGAGTTTTGTTAGTTAGATGTGAAAATGCTTTTTTGTATGGTACTTTGGTTGAACAAGTGCATATAGAGTAATCTCCTGGATATGTTGCTTAGGGGGAAAATCAAGCATGTCTTCTTAGGAAAGCAATTTATGATCTGAAATAGAGTTCAGAAGCCTGATTTGAGAAGTTCAACAGTATTGTTGTTACTTGTAGTTTTCGATATTGTGTTGTGGATCATTTAGTTTTCTACAAATAAATGGAGATTAGCTATGTGATTCTACCTGTGTATGTGGATGATATTCTTGTGACAAATAGTGATGCTACAGGTATTCAAAGGACGAAGGATTATTTGCAGAAGCATTTTGTGACAAAGGATTTGGGCAGACCAAAATATTTCTTGAGTATTGAGTTTGTTTATGCGAGAGACATGATAGCATTGTTATAAAGAAAATATGCATTAGATCTTCTGTAGGAGACATGTCTCTTAGGATGTAAGCCTGTGACTACTTCTTTTGATCAGAGTTTAGATTTTTAGGACAATTCACCATCCCTGTTACTGGATGCTGGTAGATATATGAGATTGATTGGAAAATCAATCTGATTGTTACTCGTCTAGATATTACATATATTATTGGGGTTCTTAGCTAGTTTATGTAGAAACTAAGGGTAACTCATTGGTTGGAGTCTTATGAGTATTTTCCTACATTAAGAAGACTCCAGGTAAAGGATTGATTTATAGGAAAAATGATCATCTACAGATTGAAGTCTATTCAGACTCTGGCTATACAGGTAAAAGAGGAGATAGGAAGTCAACTTCTGGATATTGTACTTATGTTGGGAAAACTTGGTTACATGGTAGAGCAAGAAGTAAGGTGTTGTATCTAGATCCAGTGTTGAATCTGAGTATAGATCTATGGTTCAGACTGCTTGTGAGATAATGTGGCTTCGCTCTTTCTTGACTGAGCTAGATATTTCTGTTGATGTTCCTATATCCATGTATTGTGACAACCAGACTATCATCTACATTGTCAACAATCCCACCTTTCATTAGCGCATTAAGCATGTAGAGGTGGATTGTCACTTTGTTAGAGAGGTGGTATTGTAAGAAATTATTTCTACTTCATATGCAAAGTCCTCTGATTAATGTACAGACATCTTTACTAAGGGACTTCAGTGTTTGATTTTCTTTGTAATAAGTTAGGCATGATTGATATATATGTTTCAGTTTGAGGGGGAGTGTTGAGTCTATGAGAGTATTGTATATTGGGTAGCATAATAAGGTAATAGGGTATTTGGATATCCAGTTATATATTCATTTACATCCTGTCCTATTTACATGTAAACCTTGACTTAATAGCAATACATATGATTATGTTCTCTTAATTTAACAAGGTGAATAATGGATGTTAAATGGAATAGATGTTCTAAATTTGAGGAATATTGTTATAAAGGTTTTATTTTAAACAGCAGCAGTATCTGGTTGTGAACGAAATTAGAGGATATTCAACTTTATTCATATAAAAAAAAGAAATAGCTTGGGTACTGTAAGGTTGAATGGGTTGGTATTTGTGTACTATAACATACGGCTAAAAATAAAACATATTAAAGATGGAGTAGAAAAAAACTATATGGATCCAATAGATCTTGTATATATTTATAATGAGGACGAAAAAGATGATCTTATACTTCAGTGGTTGCAATAAAATGGAGAACTAATTTTAGATGAAGAACAAAGTAGACTATATTCTAGAATTGTTAGTGAAATGGACATTGATAGTAGTATAGATGATGGTGATGACATACAACCACCAGATGATGATGGTGGTGGCATTGGAGATGCAGCCTCACATGCAACAGCAGAGTCACAAGAACTGAGAGAGATATAAAGGTCGTTTGACCCATTTACAGAAGATGATGTCTTCACATACGTTATATAAGACAAGAATCATGGAGTTTGGTCAGAAATTAATTATCAATGAAGGGATCGTCGTGATCAATAACTAAATGAAGACTCTTGAAATAGTGATACAAGAGGATCTTTGTTAGTTGAAATAGTGATACAAGAGGATCTTTGTTAGACTATTTGACTGTTTGAGTATTCATGTTTCTAGAGATCTTTATGATTATAGCTCTTATGGAGACGGTTCTGTTGGATAAACAGACTATAGCATTGAAAGTGATTGGACAAGAATTACATCTTCTTATGCTTCAAATGAACAAATTGAATAGGATATGAGTTTATTTTTTCATTATGTACTTCCTTTAATATATATAAAGAGAAATTGAATGTCCTCCAAGTCATTCTTACATCTCTCAATAGCTTCAAGAAATTTCTTTGTTAGTATATATAATCCCACAATATTCATTAATGAAATTCCTAATACAACTGTCAATGTCACAATACAACTATTATATTAATGAATACCAGACATATTATAGTCATATGTCTTGAAACAACTATGTGTTGTAGAGAGAGTTTCAAGTTCGACAATAAATTCATCAAGAATACAATATGGTTGATGTATAAGAAGAATATTTTGATCAATCAAAACATTCTCCCTGGAATCTATTTTTAGTAATATTACCTATATATCTTCACCCTATGATGCTCATTCCTGGGATGTAATGTCCTATGCTGAATCAAACAATGTGAGACGTTGAGAATGATATTTTAAAATGTTCAAGGATCCAGTAAAATTGAATTAAACCGTGTTATTTAAAATTTTTAAGAAAGCATGTAAAAGAGAATATTATTACAAAATTTCTAGATGATTCTATTAATTTGATTTGGTTGCAATAACAGAAAGTTGTAAGAAGGAATAGCAAAGGCTGCAATATAAAATATATAGATGTTCTGTAGATTTATTTATATTACATTGCAAGTTACACAAATCCTTTGTCATTATTGTAAAGATATATAACTTGAAGGATACATTACAAAATGAAGATTCATTTTAACATTTTTTTTCCTAGCAGATTAATTGAGATTTAGCTTACTTAAATTTTCCTTAAATCATATTACAGAACTGGTCATCCTGATAGCTGCAGCTCTCGAGATGCTTCTTGTAATTGTGGGGACACAGAAATACAATCAAGTATTTCTAATACCTTTCGTGGTAAATAAATTCCTTTAATAGGAATTATGTACATGTGTATGGAGGTTCAATATTGCAAGATTCTTTCCTTGTAGTTTGCTAAGTTTGTCTCCGTCCCGTTGTAATTTGATTTTCAGGACTAAAACTGCTTCCTGGGTCGAAGAGGAAATCTATGTCAACTTGCAAAGGGAAGGAAGAAACATCCTACGTTGATGTGTCAACGACATCCATGTATTTCTCAAAATCCAAGCGAAGTAGGGAGACATCTATCCTGGATGTAAATATAAATGCAAATGTAGCATATAATCATGTTGACATCAATGCAAAAAACTCATTTGGTTGCACTAACAACTCAGCTTGTGCAGTGGAAGATAGCCTATCAAAAGGATTTGAAGGAAATCTTTCGACAGGCTGCTCTTTTCGTTATGTCAAGAAGAGCAAAGTGTAGTATATGTAAGGTTTTCTTTCGTATATGACTTAACAGTACGGTGCATGGAAGCAGTCCATATTTTCAGATCTTACTGAATATTGGTTGTGTTTTTTTATTGTATCTTGTATTCGTCTATTCTTTTTCTTTAGACTTTATGTCATGCCTGTAATTCATTTTGTTTTACTCCATATATTGTATATTGATATAAATAAAACAAGCTGTGAGCTATTTCGTAATATTTCTTCTGCAGCTTGATATTTCATCCTTGATTAGATTATTTGAAAAAGAATATTACAATCTCATTTTCAGAATAAAATGTGTGAAAATTCAGTGACTTCTGAAAGAGAAAATAATGGTCTGTTTGAACCATGCACTAGATACACTTCGTTCCTCAGTTTTTTTTTTTGGTACACTCTGCTTATGTGGTACTGACTTTTGCATTGTGATGCTCTGTATCTCGTTTTTCCTCCGTTTAAAAAGAGAGTAAGGCATCGAAGGAATGCCATAATCGTTGTATCTTGAAATAGTACGACCATGATTGTTCACTAGGTGCAAGAACTGATGGTGCCGATGCAGCCAAAAACAACGGTTAAAAAGGCAGCTGCTTGTAGGTATATGTACACGTAGTAGTAAATTCTTTTCGTAGACTAGATTGTAGCAAGCACAGTAGCACACCCACAGGTAAATCCCAACACCAATCTTTGGTAAGTAGATTGTTTACACCACAAGAAAGCAGATATGGATGCTTTATGAGTTACTGCCTTGCAGGGCATCTCAAAGAAGGGTTTGATTTAGTAGATAGCGGTAGTTACCTGTCCAATGGTGCTCTACGGTTTTGCCGTGAGAGCTTCTGGAAGCTTCTTGGTGATGATCCATTCATTCGCCCTTCTCGCTTCGAGCAAACAGCTCAGTGTTGCCTTCATACGGTGTGAGGAAATTACGTTCTCAAAATAATCCAGAAGACCAGAAGATGTAGGGAACTGTCATGGCAAACGCAAGTAGAAGATTTGCATGTTGAGCAACCTAAGCATTTTATTAAACTAGGAGTCACGAACAGGTGGGAAGTTGATTTGGTTGCGGATCTCAGATTTCTGATGGCGTTGAGAATACTAATGGTTGTCGGGATGTAACGATCCCCCAAATTGGAATCTGGATTTCTGGAACAAATACCGATAATGGAACGACCACACTGTAAAACATGAGAGAGAACATGTGCTACGATCTTCCTTACAAGGAAGAAACCGTATATCACGTAAGCTTTCTTTACAAGCGGTACATTCTGCTAGACATCAGTAGACAGCATCTTGTTTTGTTAGTTTGTGTGATTTACTTTACCTAAAAGATATCAGCATGTATTAATCTTGTCTAGTTGTACAGCCTACCTAAGTCGTTATAATCTCCATTGCGATTTGTGACATGTCCAACGGTGCTGCTGATACCGGTAGGCCTTAAAATACTTGGTAATTCGCTTTTCATCTAAACAAAATGAAAATCTCAACTCAAATTACCAATGAACCAGGTTGCTAAGACATAAAGGCAGGCTAACCTTGATGTTTCCAGCATAGGTGAATCTCCAGCATCTGGCCAAATCACCATTGAACCAGCACGGTCAAGTCCATGTCACGTTCAAAGCTGATAGTTTCTTTTTTTCAGTTTTATTAGTTGGAGATTTTGAGTAATTTCTCCACGTACTCGATCTAGTACAGAATACAGAGTGTGTTTGCCCTGAAGAGGTGTAAATAACATGAAAGACGTGTGTTTTTCCCGAATGATAAGGATAGTTTGCAGTCTAAATTAAAAGAATCGGCTATGGTGCCACAACTTGACCCATAATTATACACATTCATATCATTGAAACCGAAGAATCCATTTGTGGATGAGCCAGCTTCATGCTCCACCTTGAAATGGCAGTCCAGTGTCATTTTCTGCATCCTCGTCAGCATGAACTCGTGAGAATTCATTGCAAAATCGACCTACATAAGCAACTTCTTGTCAATTCAGTTGGACTCGATCAGACCAGATGCGTCTAATCTGCTCTTTCTTGCAGCAGAAATGACCGGTAATTTTTGAAACACGCGCGCACCATACACCTCCCTTATTTTCTTTCTAGTTAGATTTCCTTCCAGTGATGTCGCGCTGCTTCAATTCACTTTTACTTTTTAGTTTATTTTTACGCTTGTTGATTTGAAATGCAAAGAATTTCTTATGATTTCTTGGATGGTTAATGAACAACCTCAAGGTATAGTTTGTCCCCTGTTCCGATTGCAAATCCAAATCTATTGGCCATTTCTCGTGAACTTGTCCAGAAATCCGTTTATTCTAAAACAAATTCTGATAAACTACTGACTAATTTGTATGATATATGCAACATATAATTCATTTATTACCAGTAAACTTTTTATCAAATCTGTTGGTTGAAACAAGCTTACCATAGTCCCATCGAGTTTGGACGAGCGCAACATCGCGATGAGGCACTAGGAATGCAATGGTTTGCATGAGAAATCGGACTGCGGTTGGAAGTCGGAGTCGAAGACGGCAACAAATTCACATTGCTCCACGTCTGCGTGTCCCATTCCTTCTTTCAGAGCACCTGCTTTGTAACATCTCCGGTTGTCTCTTACCTCATTATTTATGTTCACGCCTTCGCTTGCCCATCTTCTGCATTCCTACTCCACAAGTCCCTCTACGCATGTCATGTTATAGTCATCATTTATCTATCACAGAAATCTTACATACTACAGACATTGCAACTGTAAGCAACTTTTAAGATTAGTTTTGTGAAAAGAAAATTAAGGAATGTGGCCGCAGAGCACAAATTAATATGGTTGATTATAAGGAAAAGCAAATACAGTGTTACTCAAAATCTAGGTAGAAGTAAAATTTTAGAGATAAAATAGAGAGGTCTTACTCTGTGTATATGGGGAATTTGATGCCCAAAAACTATCAATATGCTCCACAATAATGTTGCCACATTAACAACCTCCTTGCATCCAAGAAACTACACAATCATCTCTTTCTTGTTCTCCAAGAAGTCTCAAATCTATAAGTCTTACACTAGAAACCCTTATAAAATCCCTAGGGATGGAGGGAAGTGCGGGTGAGGGCTTGAGCCCCCATTGATCTTGGAGAACAAACAATGGAGCATTTAATGCTCTTGTGTGGTTTACATACAAGTTCCCTTAAAAAAATTTAAAAATGCAAATAATCAAAGCAAATTAGAATCACAAATGTTTAAAATGTTTTTTCCATACATGTTTTTTCTTGAGATTTTGATAAATTTAGTAATGATATGAGTTGACCAAGTAAATTACATGGGTTCATGGAATAGTTATGCATTGTTCAAAAGCGCATATCAAAACATGCATGTGTTCAAGATTCATATACATTTTATCAACCCTTGCTATCACAAAATTCTACCCTCTTTGATTTGTTGATTTTACATATCATTCGAGAGATGAACCTTCTCTCCTTATATAGAAGAGGTAAGGTGGTTAACTTTCTAATTTAAATAGGATCAAAATTGTCATGGTTAGTATCATTTAGAACAAGCAACCACCCACCTAATGTGACTTAAATACAAGTTCAAAATAGATATAGAATAACTACTACAGAGTGATCCATGGCATGGTCAACAAGCCAAGTGTGGCCAACCATGCACTAGATGAAAACTTGCAGGGTGCGAAGTTACACCCATGAAGCTCATGTCTCTTGGCTCGTAGTGGTCATGTGGGCCTTAGGCATAGGCTAAAATAAAAAAAATTTCGTTATGGCCGGAAATAGTGATTTAGGATCTCGTCAACTTCTCTAGTATACATACCCATGTGCTTCAAATATAAGGATCTTCTCATTTCTTTAGGATTGCCTTGGAGTGTTTCCCACTAGCAATATAGGACTAAAACTCCAACAATCTACCAATAATTAAAAAAGACGTTCCAATTAGAGACAACTATGCGCAATACTAGGTTATTTTTAGGCTTGAATTCTATATTGTGACATTAACTCTTTCAAGATGTAAGTAGACTAGGTTTTGAACTCAACAACCAATATAGTCTATCAATCTACACATGATTTCCTTAATTATTCAAAAAGGTGACACATTTAAAGTAATGTATGAACATGTGGTATTTGTTAATGCTCTATGACAATATGGCTCATGAGAGCCAAAGGGGAATCTAACAGTTAATAGGTAGGTCCACGTGGAGCAGTTGGCTATTAAGAGAAAGTAGAGAAACAGAACACCATAGAGTGAAAGAGCTCCCACCAAAGATGCTTCAATGTTTAAGTTAGTCGTGGTAAGTAGAGAATGCAAAGTAGAATTGAGCAGGTAAGAGAATGCGTACCTCCTCCTTTTGGGAGGTGTGACCATGTCGACGAATAGGGGACCTATGGGTCTATTGGTTATAAAAATCGAACTTGCAAACCAATAAGGCCACAACGAAGATGGTGAATCCGAAGAAAGATATTAGACTTGAAGACACCAAAGAAAAGAGGAAAAACAAATAAAGGATAAGGAAAACAAAATGGAGTCGCCACCTAGTTTATTTAACAAAACGACATGGAGAATCAGATACGTAGAAATGCGAAAAGCTGTGCAAATGAATGTAAATAGATGAATGAATGTGTGTGCATGCTTTGTAACTAATGGATGTAACACATTGGTCATGGCGAGCTAGAAAAAGGATAAAGACTCTTGTTACGCATGGGGAAGGTGTTAGGCACCCCCTCAGAAATCAGTCTTTCTTTGCTAATCGCTTGGTTGTGTGTCATCATGTATGATAAGTCTAAGATGGATGAATGTGTGACCGTGTCCGTCTGACCGACCGCCCGACCCGAAGGGAAAGGGGTGGAGGGGAGGAGAATCACAGCCATGCCGATGACGGCGAAGGCGCAAGGATAAAAGAAAAAAGAAAAGTGGAGTCGCTACCTTGTCTTTTAAGGGAAAGGCGAGGAAAATCACAAAAGAATGAATACATGAGAAGGCCGGATGTCTGCTAACCAGAGGATGGGTAAGGATTCCTATTACGCACGAGGAAGGTGTTAGGCACCCTCGTACGCCCGAGAAACTCTGTCTTTCTAGTCCTATTGCTTGCTAAGGTTTGATGAATGTTTGCTAAACTGGGATCATGCTCTAATCATGC
>JAMKQA010069696.1:0-27143 GCA_024699735.1 Posidonia australis | reverse complement strand
TAAGTATTAGTCAATTATGTGACATAGGTTATAAGGTCTTGTTTGATAAAAATGAATGCACTATTATTGATAGTAATACAAATAAAATCATATTTACTAGAAAAAGAAAGAATAATGTATATAAAATAAAAATCTCACTTAAACCTATGGTTTCTAATAGAAGCTTAAGAAACTCAAAAGTGATTCCAAATAAGTATTTACCATTCCACTTCTTCTACAAGCTACAACTTTACTTTTGAATGGACAATTTATAAATATTTTTGTGTAATTAGAGAAGCTAGAGAAAATAGCATTATAATGTTTTTAATGTTAGTTTTCTTTTTAAACATTTACTTTAAAATGTCATTACTATTTACAATTCATGCTATCGATTCTTATACTTTAAAGTAACTGGAGTATTACTAGAAGCCAGCTAACTTCTACAAATGGATCATTTCTTTTCCAAACAAGATTCTAGAAATTATATAGAATTTAACTTTTACAAAAATTCTCAAAAACTAATTTTTTGAAATAACTTAGAATTTAACATCGAGATTTAAAAGGTTCCAAAAGGATCCTTAGAATGGGATACTTGAATGATGAATATTTATATAGGCCATATTGCTTTGATTACGTTATTTTCTCTTCTAGCTGGTTGTACCCTACAAAACCGTGTTAATATGTTCAAGACTCTTTTTTCTAGCAATATGATCCATATGATATTAACGCTCTCTTAATTAGCACGTGAAACCCGACAGGATCTGGCTTTATTCAACAAAATCTTACTCTGATACATTCAACTGTACATCGGTAGAACATTTTTTTACTTTTTAATGTTAGGGTGGTCAGGGACCTTCAAGACGGTTACTGTAGGTCCAGATCTGTGAATAGGTCCATAGAATAGCAGATCTAGACCCAACTGGAAATGACTTGGATCTTTGTAATTACTGTAATATAGACATTTCAGGTGGGGCCTGTTCCTGTTAAGATTCACTGAGCTTTTTTTTAAAAATTGAAATTCACTAGGCTAATGTTATAAATAATACGTGCCTGGAATCTCAAGTTTAGCTAAAGTGGAGTGAGCTTTCACGTTGAAAGTGCGAGGAAGGGTGACAGAACCTGGGCCTGCTTTTCCTGCTCTGGATGACTGGATGGAAACCTGAGATTAGTTAGAAACAGTGGATTATTGTTGGAGCTTGATGTAAGTATGTGACTACCATACCTGCTCTTAAAGCATAAAAGAATCATGAACTTTACATTTATATATTAGATACTGCTCTTATACAAAAGCATCTGAAATTATGCGTAGGGAAAGTTTCTTAGTGTCCATTGGATATGATTAAATGCACACCTTACTGCAGATGCTGGACTCTCAAAGTGACTGACCACATTGGATTTCTGTGCAGTAGGCAGTAGCTGGATTCTTTGAGAATCACTTCCAATTAATAACAAACCAAACTCTTATCAAGAAGATAAGAGTGACCAGAAAACAAAAACAAGATCAGAGGATCTGATCGGCAAAAAAAGGGAAACAAAATCAGTGTCAAACACAAAGGACATCACACAAGTTGGTCAAAACCAGGTTCCATCCAAGCCACAATGGAACCAATGGATTATCTCCAAAGCCTCCAGAAAGACAGTAGCACATCACCCAATCGCATTAAACTCTTGAAAACTTATTTATTATCTCCAGAGGTATCATGGTTTTTTGGTCTGTTTTTTTTTTTTAAATTTAAGACGAATAATTTTCATATGACCAAAAGACTTGCATAGTTAGCCAATGTGGAAAATATAAGAAGTAGTGCTCTTCAAAAGTGAACATAAGAATCCAACTTGCGGCTTTATTATGTCTTGTACGACATTTAATCAATTAGTTTGCAAATTAACAAAAACAAAATAAGATATATGATGTATCATCTAATTTTCCAATGGTTCTAGTCAAATTCAGGGCTAGAATTTCAATTCCAACTAGGTCAACGATTATAGTTAAAATAACTAAAATCAGGACTACATGACTAACCAAATAGTGTCTAGATGTCTTTTTAGCCCAGAAATGGCAAAAACATGTTTATTCTAAGTGCACTGACAGATTCAAGAGCTATTATTTTTAATGGCTCTTTCGGTCCTAACTCCCAACAATTATCCAACTGATAAGCAAACGATGATGTAACATATGAAATACCGTATACATCTCACAGTAAATTTTCCAACAAGGGAATTATAGCAGCAAAGGCAATCTTTTCGAAAATAAAATAGACATAACTTTTCTAAAGCTGACAAAGTATTGTTACAAAAAGAGCTACTTTGTAAAAAGAGAAGTCTTTTATGTCCCAACATTAGAAACAAGGCTGGTTATACTAATTATAATAGAATATTGTTTCTACCTGACCTTGCCCCTTTTAATCGTGCTGCACCTAGATTGAAGTGTTGGTAAGGAACTACTGAGTTAAGACAATTGATCCACAAAGAAGGTCTGCGAATAGAAAGAAGCAGTCAAAGGATGCCTAGTTGCTCGACTAATGATGCTCCAATGCCTCAGTTAAAGAAAGGGAAGATCAAGTTTTAGTGAATGGATGAGTAAGAATTCGAAAATTAGATTTTGAGTAGAATAGAAAAAATGTATAGGCTCCAAAAGTCAATCCCTCACCTCATTCCAACGATTATCTAGTTATACCTAAGGGTGAGGGTTGGAATTTTGAACAAGTGCAAGGACTCTGACGAGAGAGTTAGGTGTGTCTGGCTATGGTAGGCGACGCTGTCAAGCGAGCCAATTGGTGTAGATATCAAAAGTTACTCCTCCATTGAGAATATGCAACGTCACTATGTCAAGTAGTGTAATTTTGTAGAAGTCTATTCTATCGGCCGCACGTGGTTTTACCGTGTTCATAAGGAACTTAGACGCATTTGTAAAGTGCATGCAAGCCCACATGCTATTCTTGGGGATGGATGCCCAGGTTCTAATCTTTTGTATAGCTTGCTGTCAAAAATGGCAAAGCTTAGTACCTAAAAGCCTCGAAGTATCAATGAGGCCACGTGCCATGGTTGGGAAATTCTCGAGGCTTGGCGTTTCAACCATCAATGGAGCTAAGTGTTCGACCAACCCAACGTTAGGCGTTTGGCCGACACGCATATGTACGTCTTGGTTGATTGGTCTCCCGAGAGCCCGTAGACAGTTCATCTCGATCTTCTACTTAGCCTTCATGTTGCTCACCCAAGTGTTTGTAGACTCTTTACCTAAGATCTTCTGCTCAACTTCCTAGGTATCTTTAGACTATTCGCTCAAAAGGCCTTCAACTCAATCTTAGCTCTTCTGTTGAGTCTTCAAATTTATCATTTGGATGTCTTTAAGTTGTTCGTCCAAAACTTCTAGTCCAAACCAAACCGACCAAATATCCTACATCACATGGGTACCGTAAGTTTCGTAAAGTGTATCCCACAAGGTATGCACAATGAGTCAAAGAAAACCACTAGAAGCCAGAAAGAAAGTAATGAGCCATGTAGTGAATTGATGTTGCACCTATAGATGAATTGCAGAAAGCAAAAGGAATCAGGGGTAATCATTCAAATGTTCCGAACATTCATCATATAAATGACAATACTTTGTAAAATCAATACAGAATCAATGGAAACAACTCAGAAAGAGTCAAATATAGGAGATGCAAAAACTTTTCACTAATGTGAGAGGAGAGCCAGTCGCTGAAAGGCCTTGCCCCGTTGCTCGAAGTCTTTGAACTCATCAAAACTAGCACATCCAGGACTTAGTATAACAGTATCACCTACAGAAAAGATGGTAGTTAAACTACTCGTTCCACAGTTTCGAAGAATAAATTACTCAAGAATGATGCTATGACGCTTCACCAGCAAGATACAATGCATCATTTCGTTTCAGATTATATGCGTAACAACAAAATATCTGAAACAACTTGTACTGTCAGGAACCATAAACTTTAGTATTCAAGAGGCAAATATACAAACCACATTTTGCTATCATCCTTGCTTGTTTTACAGCGTCTTCTAGATTTGTTGCTCTTACACAGTGAGTTTCAAGGCCACCACGAAGCAACGCCTCATGAATCACTGCTCCTGAGTTGCCAAACTGGAATTTGTGGAAAATGATTAAGCATTTGATAGACTGAGGATATAATATAATATAACTGAGGATATAAAGTGCTTGGACTCAGTTCATTGTGAGTAAAACTTTTTCTGCAGAATGGCAAAATTGATCAACTTAGGAAAAATAGACTTAGTGAGTACTTGAGAAGGAAATTATAAGATTGGGATATATCAATTCCACAACAATGCAAATCATGCCTTTTCTTGCCAAACCATGGAGGAACCAAAATTTTAGTCCAATGTCTTCCTGTAAAGGTTATTTTATTTTTCCAATGGTTTCTGAGTGTGGATCATCCTATTTAAGGAGACAAACTGACCAATACTCATGTTAGCACTAGGCAATGAGCCAGTGAGGCATGGAGTAACATTCGTTCCCAATTTCATTGCGGGTATAATTGGAGTCTTGCCTGCTCTTGCAGATTAGGAATTTGGATTGAAGCCCCTTAGTTTTAGTTATTCCACATCACTCAGCATAGTCCTGCAGATGCAAATTCAATTATTTGTCTAAAGGTTACATCAGTATTACTCATGCAGTCAGGTATTGGTCTGAAACGCGCCATAAGTTGTTTTGGAATCATGTGCACTTGTGAAATCAGATGGTGGATGAATGAGCCTGGTACAAAAAGTCCACCCACTTTCAGAAATCAAGTAGAGCAAGATTGTATACTAACCTGTCAATTGAATGTTGAATCAAAAGCCAAAACATGCCTAAGATGCTGTAAGGTAGAAACTGACTGACATGGACCATATTTGTAGTCAAGGTTTCAAAGTACAATTAATGAAACCAAATATGATCAATGTTCTGCATATGGATGTATGGTTCCTTTTGTCTCTCTTTATGATGATGTCAAAACTCACAAGTGAACTTCACTTTTATATATTGTTCTTGATGTATTTCTAAAAAATAGTTCAATAGGTGGTCTTTTTTCCTCAATATTATAAAACATTAAAATAAATCTCATTAGACATGGACTGCCTTGTAAATTATTTATCAAATTACTTTCAAACTATTCAACTTTTATGCTTCTTGAAACTATCATGAAATATGATGTTGACACATGTTAAGAACAGAACCACAATTGCACCTGGTTAACAACCGGAATATGAGACCCCAAACCCAGCTTAGGCCTCACAAAAGACTAATTGGGTCATCCATTTGGAGAACCGACTTGGACTAATGCTAGAGGAAGTGATTGGTTCACATTTAGAAGCAGTTAAGGTGACATAAAGGGTTTAGGTCTAGTATCTCGTACCTGGGTGTCAACCAATCCTTAACAATGATAAACTAGAACAAGGACAATTGAGGTTTATTAAAACCAGAGGGGACATTTGAGTATAAAGGATTTGGTCAGCACTAAACTATTGGACTTGAACAAGGATATTTGAATTACATTAGAGGAAGGATTCAACTTTGTGCCCATTCAGAAGACCACAAAGTGGCTGACAAACATACACTGGACATAAAATCAAAAGGCAATGAACTGTGGCACGGCTGCATTTTACATAGATTACGTATTTTTGCAGATCTTTCGATGCATAACATTTACATGAGAAAGGGACAACTTACAGTAACAACACCTCTGTGTTGCCCGAGAAGTTCGACAAGCTCTTCAAAACCAGTAGATCCTTTGTTATCAATATTCTGCAGAACAAACAGAAAAACTGTAAAGAACAAAACATCATTCAATTATATCCATTACCTCTTTGGGTACCAGAATTGAATTGGAGACATAGGATGGAGTGTTGCAAAAAGGTAATAGTCAAGAAAGCCACACAGAAGCCACGATACAATTGCCATTCTCATTAATTTATCTAGCAGGTTCATCAAATATCGAATTAAAAGATGCAAATATATCAGACAAAAATGAACCCTTCCTGGAAACTCAAGTTACACTATACTAAAATTACTATAACACATTGGCTTTGCTTTCACATCTTCAAAGATCATGCAACAAGGGTTTGTGTGGTTCACAAGTAGGGCCATAGGAGTCTAAGGAGGGCTATAAACGTAAGAATTCCTTATAAGGATTTTTTTTTAAGGGAAGAGCTCCTTTCAAGTTCCAATTGCATTTTCTGATTCCTGGTTTGAACTTTTGAAATTTAAATTCTGGAATCCTTTTTCTTTTCTCAGTATTAACAAAAAAAATCACCTAGAGCTCTGAAACCTATTATATAGTGAGACAGATAAATATCAAAAAAAATTTGGTAGCATAAATTTATCATTTCTTATACTCATTGCTGGAATAAAAATAAAACTGGATTATTTCCTGTTTTCTGAGAATAGCAAGACAGATAAATACCACAAATGCTTTAATATGAGAATAGGCTAAACAAAAAAGTCAATCATTCAAAGACATAAAAATGCATGGATTTTTTATATTAGCAAAGATAAAAGCTCAATGCTCTCTGTTTCTTTTCCTACGATTAAAGATCTGGACGCCTAATTAGTTTGTAGACTTGGTCAATGAGCCACAAAGCATGGAATTTCATTTGCCTAGTAGTGTAATACATTAACTCCCTCAGCATCCCAAACAAACCCTGGAACCAGACTGGTACATAAATAGCTATTCCATTTGATTGGTAAAATAAAACAATAAAAGCTGTAAAAAATACAAATTTACTCTAGTCAATATTTCTCAAACGAGGGTAGAACAACTTACTCTGCTAGTATTTTAAATTTTTTCCACTTTTAACAAATTTGTCAATCCAATAAACACTATTATTCCAGTTTCAACCAAATAATCATCTTTCTTAACCTTAACAGACTTGCAATTTCCAAACAGAATAACAATACTTCCATTGTTAGATCTCACAGTTCCACTTGTTCCTAATTTTGTTACACTAAATACAAACAGGGGCAAATTTCCATTTTATATAGAATAGGAAGTAAACAAGAATTCTGAGAAATAGGTGAAATTCAACATATTAATCTCAGACAAAACAAAACCTTGGCAAGGCCACCAAGAAGGATAATCAATTTTTGGAGTTGGAGAGTCATTAATGCTGCATATGTTGCTCCAACATTTGTTGCCTTGCTATCATCCACCCATGTAACTCCAAGAGTATCTTTGCACACTGTCTTGAACACCAAAAGGTGAACCTCCACGTTCATCAACGTAAACATAATTTCATAGCACTTAAACAGGCATATTTGATTTGTTCAAGAATGACATGCACCAAAACAATAATGTTTTATTAGGTACACGCTGACACGCCAAAGCATTATGAAACTGAATATCGTCCAAGAGTGATTTGGAAACCAAATGTAATAGGACAAAGACGTTTGTTTTTCACATAGCTTAAGAGTTAAGAATACATCAGTTTAGTTCAATACCTCAATCCAAATTTGAAATTCATACAAAATTTGGCTTTAGGGATATCAGGCAATTTTCAAATTGCAGCCATAAAAGATAAAATCATAGAACTAAGTTCTTGGTGATTTTTAATGGCAAGCGAAGTATAAATAAAATTTGAAAATTTGTTCAACATCTAACAACCAGCTAATTATGATTATTATGTGATGCCACTACCAGAAGCTAAGTTCACAATAGTTCTGCAGCATGTATAATTACCAGAATTACAGACCTAAGGCAAGCTACCCATGTTTCAAACTGGCTCACATCACTTGAAGAATACCTTCCAAGCCTGATATAAACTAATGCAACTCCTAAGTCCTAACATAGTAAATGCTTAAACCCAAACTGCAAAGGGGCATTTGAAGTAAAGGGATGAGATTTTATCAGCAATTAACAGAAAAGCAGACATTAGTAGAAAACAGACAAATCGGAGCTCGGAAGACAAATTACCAACTTGGATTCGGTGAGGGAGAACATGCAATTTCTCCACTACTCCAGTGATTGAATCCATGCCAATCTCATAATCCAACCCAAGGACTGCAAATACAGCTACTGCTGCATTATAGTAGTTGTGCAAACCCATTGCCTTGAGAGATTCCAAACTCGCATTGCCAGCTAATCCAGTAACAGGGTTTCTGATTCTGGCAAGGTTCTCCTCCATGTCAAACTTTGAAATGAGAATCACGTCAAACAAATTTGTCATTAATTAATGTCACTATAAATGAAGATTGTCAAGCAAATAAGAAAGCAAGAAAAATAGATTACCAATTTACCATGACGCCTGGAAAATCTCCTATCCAAGCAACATTGCGACCACTTGCATAAGAGCTAAAAGCTTTGTTTAGATATTGGTTTCCTAAATGGCAATAATATCCCATGTAAGAAGATAAAAATAGTTCTCCAAGAGGCAAGACATGCATTCAGTTATTTGGTGCATGAAAGTATTTAGATGATGTAAGGTACATGAGTATGAGCCACTAAGATGATTGGCTGAGTTGGGAATATACTGATGGCCAGGTGGATGTATAGGACAACATCATTTCAAACATCAACTTAAGTGTTATATTATGGCTAAATACAATAACAGAAGAATAGCTATGGAAGTTAAATTTAAACTAATTGTTGGTGTTAGCTATATGTCTTTAGATATCTGTGACAGCTGAGGATGGGAGCGAAGAGGACAGCTAGGATTGTGTATTCCTGGACTTTAGTACCATGTTGAATGTAAGGAGGAATCAAAAGTCTAATTCCTTGACCATATGTGCTACATATATGTAGGTGTGGAAAGTGATGAGAGAAAAAAAGATCTATTGCATTGGGATATGTAGTTACCTATATATAAGGTTTCTCAAATAAATGGATGTCTAATAACCCATATAACTAAAATGAGCTTAACTACCTAACATAACATAACATGACTCCTCTAACACTTCTCCTCAAGCTAGAACATGTATATCTATTATGTCCAATTTGATACATAAAGAACCAAAAATCCCTACACTCAACTGTTTTATGAAAATATTAACTAACTACTCTGACGATTGCGTATGATGTTGAAATAATTCCCACATCACTATGTCTTTAACATAATGGTAGTCAACTTCTATATGCTTTGTGCGTTCATGAAAGATAGAATTATTGACAATGAACATAGTTACTTGATTATCACAATACATAGGAATGAACGTTTCAACAGTGAAACCAAACTCTAACTGGAGTGACCTAATCCACATTAGCTCGCAGGTTGTCTGTGCCATGGACTTGTACTCTGCTTCTACACTGGACCCAGAAACTACTTTTTGCTTCTTACTGTGTTAGATAATAAAATTTCCTCGTACACATGTACAGAAGTCAAATGTAGACTTTCTATCTCCTTTGTCTCCAACATACCTCGAATCAGAATGTGCCTCTATCTTCAAATGGCCACTCTTTTTATATACCAAGCCCTTTCCTAATGTACCTTTTACATATGCAAGAACTCGTAAGGCTCCATCCTAATGTACCATTCTAGGCTCATGCATGAACTGACTCAGTAAACTGACTGCATATGAAATATCTAGCCGTGTCACTATCAAATATATGAGTTTTCTGATCAAACGTCTATATTGACTGAGATCATGTGATAGCTCTAACGTAGTGTCCCAAAAAGATCCTATGACGGCTTTGACGTAGTAGTGTCTCAGAAAAATAGTGTTTACTCGAAAGGAATGTTTTCTAACTTACACCCTAAAGTCTCGTTTCCTGTAGAAGGCCCAGAATATACTTTCTCTGTACCAGTGCCATATTCTTTTTTCCATAGGCAAATTCAATGTCAAGAAAATACCGTAGCTTATCCATATTTTAGTGACAAAATGTGTCCTAAGGTGTTCCTTTATCTCTTACCCATATTTTAATGACAAAATGTCTATCACTAATATATCATCAACATAGACTGTCAGCAAAACACACACATTTGTAGTCCTCTTATAGAATACAAAATGACCAACAACAAATCTCTAGAAGCCTCCTATCATAACCACTTAACTAAATTTTTTAAACCAAGCTCTAAGACTTTGTTTTAGGTCATAGATAGCCTTCTTCAACTTACACACTCTATCCTTTTCATGAGCAATATACCATGGAAATTGCTCTATAAGCACTAAATCAGTCAAATCACTATACAAGAAGGTATTTTTCACATCTAGCAGACACAACTCCCATTAATTACTTATAACAACATACAATAATACTCTGATGAAATTAAGACATGCAACAAATAAGAAGGTCTCCAGGTAGTCGACACCATAAGTGAAGTCCCAAACAACCAATCTAATTTTATATCTGTCAATTGTACCATTAACCTTGTACTTTACTGTATATATCCATCTATAAGTGACTATGATGGCTCCAACACGGTAAATTACCAACTCTCAAGTGCCACAAGCTAATAATGTTGTATTTCCTCATCCATGGTTGCCTTTCATTTAAAATCTAATAGAGTCTCTTGATAATTCTTGGAAATAGATTCAAAGAAGATAAACAATGCAAAGGTACAAAAAATAAGGTGAAAAGAATCATAAGAAATAAAATTGAAAATGAGATAAATTGTGGAAGAACGAGTACAAAGAACGAAGTGCAATTAGAAGGTCAAAATCAATCGAAGATGGATTTGCAATTATAGATGAGGATAGTTCTGTCATTGGAGGCAAGTTTGTCTTCTAACGATAATGATACATTTGTAAAGGACAAAATACCTCCTTATTTGCAGTGGTGTCTTGAAGATCGCCTGTGCAAGGAGGTTAACAACAGACAAAAAAGGACATTCAACATCAAATGTAACACCATTAGACCATCCTTAAGACTCAAAGAATGTAACATCGATAGACACAAAATATTGTTTTATTAGAGAATAAAAACATTGATAACCCTTTGAGTGTAAGAGTAACCAACAAACATGCACATGATGGATCTAAAAGACAATTTATCAAATCTAGAGGAGAGATCCTCAACACAAACAAGACATCCAAAAACCATCAACGATAAAGAAAAAAGCTCTATATCTGGCCGAAGGCGTCGAATAAGGACCTTACCTCCTACTAAAGTAGAAGGCATCCTACTGATGATCATGGTGCCAAATTTCGATCCGTGCCAAATATCGATGAGTGAAATTACAGAAACGACATTTAAACGTATGTCGCGACTTACCTTATGTCCGACGATATTTCGGTGCATGTCGGAGGCATCGGTGGACATCGGCGAATGTTTGGTATTTTTTAACGTAAAATTTCACGTATCAACCGACACACCTCCTCCACAAACCAACACGGACGACGCGGCTTTAAAAGCCACTGATTCCCTTCGTTGATCAGCTGTGCCTTCTCTCATCTCCTCTCTTCCTCTTCCTCAAGCATCTCCAACAGTCATCCAGCTAACCATCCTACCGTCCATCGTCCAACACCGTCCACCGTCCTACGTCGTGTATGTTTGCCGTCCAGCGTTGTCTGCCTTTGTTGTACAATGCCTTTTCCAGTTCTCCTCAAACTTCTCTTGTGTCGCCCGCCCTTCTCTCCGTCGTTTTGCCCTCGTCTTCCAGATTTCTCCACCAACGTGTTGCTCTACTGCAACCTTCAACCAGGTTCGTCCCTATGCCCTTTCCTTTTTTTTACTTTTAAAATATGCTGAGTGTTGGCATATGTGATAATATGTCTCGATCCCTTTTTTTTTTCCTTTTAAAGCTTGTGAGTTATGACGACATGAGATATCCAGCCTTATGTTTGTTTTTTTTTTAAGGTCCTTTCTTGCAAAAGAGGTTTTACTGCCTTCCAACAAATTGGAAATACACATGGAGTATAATATAGTACTTAATAGTTTGATAAGGCTTATTGATGAAAGCTTCGATCCTATCATGTCCAGGTTTATGTCTGTAACCATCATTTTCTCTTTTTTCCCTTTAAGCCTTTGTCATGTAGTAAAGCTTTTCTTTTATTTAAGAAATTTTCATATTTAATTTTTAATTAATTAAAAAATAAAGATTTAGCCGAATAATATTTCAATTCATCACATAGATGATAGATTTAACATAATGATTCTATAAAATGAGTAATTTTTTTATAATTTTTAAAAAAATAAGAATATTTCATATTTTATTTAAAATCAGGGAAAATAAAAAAAACATCAGGAACGATAGTAAAAATCAGGAATAATTATACTCAGTATATTTCTATTTGTTAGATCTTAGATTTTTGCATGTAATTTCATTTTTTTTTGGGTGATTTGTAATTTAAAAGACTTTTGCAATTTCATTTGTTGATTTAATTTTATTATATTTAATTAATACTTATCCCATACTTAATATTACTACTTTAATATAGTTACATTACTTTCATATTATGCCACAACCACAAGATTGTATTGTTTCAAACAACTCCGATTTAAACCCCTTTTTTTTAGTTCACATGTAATCTTAGATATAAAGTATAAACTTAGATTTTAGTTAGATCTAAATCTAACATAATGTTGCATAGGTCAATGGTTTTTTCAAGTTTATTTTATTATTTTAAATATTAATGTTAATAACTTGATATAGAATTATATAAATTAGTAATTCTTTATAATTTTTTAAAAAATCAGAATATTTCATAATTAATTAAAAAATCAGAAAAAAATTAAAAAAAATCAGGAATGATTGTAAAACCCACTAAAACATGTAAAAAATCAGAAAATATTTAAATGTATTATTTCATTAAATTATTGACAACTATCCTTTGTTTTCAGCCTTCATAATGTTAAATTCCTCAGGATCTGAAAGTAGTAGAAGTCGTAGTGATGTTAGGACAGTTAAATCAGATGATCCAAGTTGGTTGCATGGATATCCTATTGATAATGATAGATTAAAAAACACAATGCAAATATTGTGACAAATAAATGAAGAATGGAGGAATAACAAGATTAAAACACCTTACTGGTGAATACAGTAATGTAGCTAAATGTAAATCGTGTCTATCTGTAATTTTTGCTCAAACGAGAAAGTTATTAAAGGACACTAAAGTAAAGAAAAGTGACAAGAAGAAAAGAGAAGAAAGGTTCAACAAGATTCTTTTCAATGAAGATACTTCTAGTATTATTCCCATATCGAATTCAGATAATGATATGGTTTATCCTGTAGGCTGTAATACTTTAGAAAACAGAGAAATGCATAGAAAAACAATAATGGAATCTAAAAATGAATAATGGAATAGAGAACAAATTGAAAGATTATATAAGACGATGCAAATTCGACAACAAATTCATCGAGAATGCAATATAGTTGACGTACAGGAAGAATATTTTGATCGACCAATGCATTTTTCATGGTATTAAGTATATATAAGGTAACGTTTTTTAGTCCTTTTGTTTTTAAACCTTTATTAAGTATTTTTATGTATTATTTATACTTTAGGATATTTCTATTAGATCCGTCTACTGTATTTTAATGTGATACATATTGAGAAAGTTGATCTAAATAGTCTAAGATGTAGATTATTGCTTACTTTAGCTTATCTAAGAGTTTCAAATCAAAATTTAAAGTTTTTTAACTATTTCCATGGACTTCCGTAAATTTATCACGTTTCCACCAATATTTCCACCGATGTCCGACATGTTTCCTATTTTTGTCGAACCGAAGTCCGACACGAAACTGACGTTTAATTCTACACCGATGATATATGTGACAGTGAGGACAACATCAGACCAGAAGTATTTTAAAACATTCATATATAACATGATAATACGTGTGACATCTAAAATATACCCGTGTTTGCACTCAACAATCTCATTTTGTTGCGAGATGTGCGAACAAGTAGTCTGATGTATAATTCCTAGAGCTGCACAGTAAAATTGAACACTGGATTGGACTAATTCAAAACCATTATCTGTATGCAAGCATTTTAATGTAATATCGAACTAGTTCTTTATTTTTGTAATAAAGGTTTTGAGTACATTAAACATATGACTACGATCCTTAAACTAATATACCCAAGACACTCGTAAGAAATCGTTAATGAAAACAATATAATAACGATGACTAGATACAAACAGGACTTTGACTAAACCCCAAATGTCACAATGAACTAACTCAAATAAATTTTAACTTGACACAAGACGTAATTGTCTAAAGGAAGTACGATAGTGTTTGCCTAATTGACATGACTCACAATCAAAAGGAGAGATAGAAACCTATGGTAAAACCTACTGTAACTTTTAATGTGATGGATGACCTAATCAATGGTGCCATAAGGTAGAAGTCTCAGAGACAGATGCCACAGATGCTAACTCTTGTGGTATATCATCACGGATCAGAAGATATATGCCATTGCCTTATTTACAATCTAAACCAATCCTCCTCCTCGTCCATAAATCTTAAAGAATGCAGTGAAATGGGAAAAAGATTACATAATAAAGTAATTATTTTGTAATGACACTAATAGAAAAAAGGTTAACAAGAAAATCAATTACATATAGAACTGTGTCAAGTGAAAGCTGAGGAGAAACCTGCACAACCGCTTCTCCAGTAACAAGACAAGAATGACCAACAGCGATAGCCACGAAAGGGATATCAGAGAGTTGAGACAAACATGTAAAAAAAAAATTTGAAACCTAAATCTGTAAGAAAGGCACTAGTACCTGTGAAAGGAGTATAGGAGGCAATGATTGCAAAGACAATGACCTTTAGCTGTAAGAATCGTTTATATTCAGCTTGAGAGATGATAACTGCCTGCCCTTTACAGATAGAAAAGGTAGATGCAGACTCTATAGTAACATTAACTATCAAGAGTCGATCAATCAACTCCCAACATTTATTAACTCGATAACCTATCCATCCATAGTGAATGCAACAGGGATGTCCTCCATTGTCTGCACAGCCACGACCATCTCCGTGGAAGCCACTGCACCCTCAACCATATGTAGCTACCATGGCTAACTAATAAGACACTATAGAAGACATCGCTATGGAAATACGTAAGATTATAGCAAAAGTAAACTACAAATCAGGTACACTGTCAACTCATAAGATTTGTCCCCTGATCTGAGAGCTAAGATCCGGATTCAGACTAAAAAGGTAGATCACCACAGTCAGCTCCTCATGGTACAATTTCATCTGAGTAACATCACTAGTCAAATGTTGGTAGATCTCAAGCTCATTAAGTAAGACCCGTAGAAGTGTAAAATACTCCTGAACTGAACGATCATCTTGCTGTAAAGTAAACAACTGCTTGTATGCTTCAAAGATTTCGGATATGTTTTTCTCGTGACCATACGTAAGACATAACATATCCCAGATCTTCTCTGTTGGTTGCAACATCATGACATCTCTTGCAACTAAAGACACGATGCTATTTACCAACCAAGACACTATAGCTACATCATTCGCATACCAGTCATCGTATGTTGCATCTTTGCTGTCAAAAAGAAGTTTTGTAACGTGACTCATCTTGCGATGGACTATAATAAATGTCTCAAAACTTTGCACCTAGAGAAGAAAATTCTTACCGTTTAACTTTTCAGAGATCCCATTAAGATTCTTCACCAAAGATTCACGCATCACCATGAAGATAAATCAGAAACATGGTCTGATTTCATCACAGCAACACCACGAATAGATCAGACCACACCAGATCAGGAATCACAATAGAAACACCACAAACACAATCTGATCACGTCAGATCAGACAACACAAGGGCACAAACACACCATAGATATGTGCCCACACAGCGAATAGCATGCATAGAATGGATACAGTAGCCTAGAAACACATTCCCAACTGACAACATAGGCTACAGGAGCCATCAGAGGAAAAAGGAAGGACTAACGGCTTGAGAGGAGACACATAGAGTGAGAGAAGAGGCTGACCGGTGACTGAACTGCTACTGCAGTTGGGGACCGTGCCGATTGTTGCTACTGCAGGAAGGGAAAGGATCGCTGGTGGAAAAAAGGACCAATGGCACCAACAGCTTGAGAGGAGGGTCCAAAGAAGAGAGAAGGAACCGCCAGAGAGGAATAACGGGATCGACGAGAGAGGAGATGGCTCGCCGGAGAAGAAGAAAGGGGTCGGCAACTACCTAGGGTTTAAACCTGAACTCTGATACCATGTGAAAAGCGATTAGAGAGAAAAGATCTATTACATTAGGATATGTAGTTACATATACATAGGGTTTCTCAAATAAATGGATATCCAATAACTCATATAACTAAGAGGAGCTTAACTACATAACATAACATGACTCCTCTTACAATAAGGTTTACCTCTTACACAGATATCCATATATCATACATTCATATAAGAGATAACCTCCGTAGGAAGGCTATATATGGCCTTAAGCAAAGTCTCAAGGGATGGTTTGACAAATTCAACAATGTGGTGATACAGTTTGGTTTCAAAAGATGTGTTATGGATCATTCAGTATTCATTAGACATAACACCAATAAGTGTGTGCTGCTAGCAATTTATGTTGATGATATTATTATCACAGGTAGTGACACTACATACATCAAGGACATTAAATAGTATCTACAACAGTATTTTACTATTAAGGATATGGGTCATCTTAAATATTTCCTGGGAATAGAGTTTGCCTATGCTAAAAGGAAAATAATACTATCTTAGAGAAAATATGCTCTAAATTTTCTATAGGAAACAAGTCTCACAGGATGCAAGCCAGAAAGTACTTCTATTAATTATATTCAAAACTTTTGAAACAGTTCTACAGACATATATGAGGATGCTGGGAGATATATACAACTGATTAAAAAGTTAATTTATTGACAGTGACATGTCCAAACATTTTCTATGTAGTTGAACTTCTCAATCAATTCATGCATAAATCCAAGAAGGTACATTGGCAAGATGCCTTATATATACTTACATACATTAAAAGCATAACAAGACGAGAACTAATCTATGAGAATAACAGCAATCTAGATGTTGAGGCTTATTCAGATTCTAATTATGCAGGAAACAGAGGTGATAGGAAATCTACATCAAAGGCAGAATATCAGTTATGTTGGCGGGAATCTACAACAGAACTAATTGTGGTTATGTTGGCGAGAATCTTGTAACCTGAAGGAGTAAGAAGCAGAATATTGTATCAAGGTCCAATACAAAAGTGCAATACCACTTCATGGCTCAGATAGTATGTGAAATGATCGGACGAAAATCCCTTCCTTTTGTCAAAACTTAGTTTTCAGTGAAGACACCCATATTTATGCATTGCAACAATCAGGCAACAATTATTATTGCAAATAATCCTAATTTTCATGAACATACTAAACATATCAAGGTAGACTATCATTATATACATGACATAATTACGAAGGAAATTTTACACACCTTGTATTCAATCAATGAAGCAATTGGTAAATATCTTTACAAAAGGACTGAATGTTGAGATTTTTTATTCTTTATGTAACAAACTAAGCATAATTAAAATCTATACTCCAACTTTAGAGAGAGTATTAATGTTCACTATATGTTTTTAGATATATGGTTATCTCTTATATAGATATAAAATATATGGATATCTGCGTAAGGGATAAATCCTATATATATGTAACACATATTGTTGGGGAATAAAACTTTTCATTCCTTCCTTACATTCAACAATAATTAATGAAGATATACAAGCGACTAGATAGATTAACAACTACTTGCAATAATGATGATCCGATGGATGTCTCTGTTGATATCATTTAAGTCACTGTAGTGTCAAGCCATAGTTAGATATAATAAAGGATACTTAAGGAACTTGAAATTGAAAATAGAAATGGAGAATTTAGTTTTCACAGATCCTATGAATATAGGATAAAACTAGATGACTTCCTTGACAAGCATAGTTAAAAAAGATGAGTTAACAACAAAAACATACATTCCTACTTGTATTCAATATATGAACTTCTCAATAAGAGGATTCACATAGGACCTTTACCAGCTGGAAGAACTGCTAGTTTGTCATGCTTCATTTGAGAAAATACACGGCATTTCATTGCAGCATAGTTATGCATTGTTTTGTGCCTCTCGAGATGATCAGGAGTGAGATTCAAAACCAAAGCTACCTAAGGTGTCCATGTAAAAACTCTTTGTAATCAATTAAAAAGAGAATGCACAAGGAAAGAAATTCAATTTCTATAACTAGCATACTGAAGGATGAAAGTAGCGGCTTGGGATTTCCAATTGGGCACTGCTAACCTCCACCACAGCAGCCTATAACACAAAGCTGAAGGTCAATCACAATAAACACCAGGCCAAAGCAATATCTGTAAAAAAAATGACAAAATCATTGTTTATTTATATACAAAGAAAAGGCATTCTGCTCTGCAAAAAAAAAATGGAAAAGACACTTCTGAAACTCAAGTCATGCTCATGCGGTTTTTGCTTTCTTTGTTATTTGCTTGGGCAGGATAAATAGAGCAGGTGTCTGAGAATATGTTAAACTTAAATAGATTATGTGGCCTTAGCCAATTTACTTGTATTTAAATATCTAAAGCTTCTATAACTATTTCTTCAAAGTTTCCACATAGCCTGCTTTGTAAAGTGCTGTCGTACTTGCATGGTAAATTTTAACATCAGATTATTTTGAAAGTGTTTATTAATCAATTGCAGTCTGCAGACCTGATTACAGAGCAATAAATGTGATACTAAAGCACATCAGAGTTCACTATATACTGCTTTACTGAAAACTAATAATTGCAAGATTGCAACTGAAAGTATGAAGTGGAAAAAAATAAGAATACAGCAACATATGCATTAGACTTGAAGTTTTAGATGTGAAATTGTCTGATTATGTCACCATCACAAGAGATTAACTACATACTTATTAAAAAATTTAAATATCTAAATAGGAGGAATGATCATAGACATGAAAAAATTGATCTCGATTTTTAAAAAATGGGAAGCAGTCAAGGAGCTGGTGGTGGAGCGAGAGGCAGAAAGCAGAGAATAATGACTCACTGAGAATCAAGATATTATTTATTTTCATAATTAATTGACCAATTATTAGTTCATGCTAAGTAATATCATTATATGCATGTAGAACAAGATATTATTTTTGTAACAAATACATAATATTGTCCAGGGATTATGTTGAGTAATATCATTATATGCATGTAGATCTAGATATCACTGGAAGTTGGTTTACCGACCAACCCCATTGTCTCAGAAATGATATGCTAGCTATCATTCTACCAGATATCTTTTTACCGCAAAAAATAAACTTGCCTGGTAAATTTCTTCAGCTGATCCTAGAATCTGTGTAGCAGCATCAGAAAGTGGGGTGCCTAGGTTACCGCCAACAAATGCCTTGATACCTAGGTGATGAAGAATCTGCATAAAAGCACAAATAAACTAGACAGAACATTGGAAAGCAGGTAGTGTCAATGTATTTAGCATGCTTAAGGAACTACGGTAGTCTTTTAACGTTCTAGTCATGTAATTATATCATTTAACCGGTAAAAAAAGGAAACTGAATGAACAATGTTATTCTTAATCAGTTGGACAAAAGCATTCAAAAGGAAAGCAATTTGAAAAATAAATAAATAAATATAGATAAGTAAACAGACATATGGATCATGCAAGCCTACAACATGGTGAACTGTAAACAAAGAACAGTAAGGAGAGGAGCCGACAAAATGATAAGTCCTCTATCATTGCAAAAATAGTTACCTGTCCTGCAAAATAAGTTACAGTAGATTTTCCATTGGTCCCGGTAACTGCCAAAATCTTCATATCTTCCGGCAATACTTCTGCAGCAAAATCCAACTCTGACATCACACTTCTAGTACGCTGCATGTCACCAAATTACCGTAAGAACTTGCAATCATCTCAATTGAAGCTTCAAATTTCCAAATTATATCCTACAGATCCGAACGTATAGACTCAACTAACAAAAAACTCAATTTATTTCATACAAAGCCCGGCAACTTCACAATGCACCCAAGCATAAGTGCGGAAGGTGGATCGAAACGTTCCTGAATTGCACGACACGAATATCGAAACTGAATCAACGAATACTTGCTTACAGATAGGAGCAAAGTCTGAAGGCCATAGTTTCTAAGGGAAACGCCAGGAGACACCACCACTCTATCGACATTCTCCAGAATAGCGCCATCACACTCCCCAAGAATCAACTTCACTTTACCCGCATCCTTCACGAACATAGCCTCGTCCTGAGACCAGACGCTGTCAAGACATCCAAAAGAAAGAGAGAAAGAAAGAAAGACAAAACTCGAGCTCCGATCGTACTTGTGGTGGAGTCCACTGCTGGTTCCTATCGATGGCGAGCACGGAGGCACCTCTGGCCAGTGCCAGCCTCACCGCAGCCCTTCCGGAGACGCCCATCCCCACGACCTGCTCGAAGACAAACATCAGTGTGAAAACGGAAGGGGGAAAGGAGGAGGAGAGACAGGATCGTACCGCGACAGTCTGGCCTTTGAGGTCTTCCCGCCGGAAGCAGCAGCATGGAAGTGGAGGAGGCCTCCTCGCGGGGGAAGGGAGCGAGCTAGGGCTTGGGAACAACGTCTCCATCTCAGACGATCGAAGGGGAGGTCTGGGAGTGAAATGGAGCACGAAGGGGAAGGAGATGTGCTGGGTTTTTGGGCACGAAGGGGAAGGAGATGTGCTGGGTTTTTGGGCACTCGGTGGCGGGCAAGGTGGTGGCCCGGTCATGTCCGGTCTAGAATCTAGACCGGGTTGGGAAAGTTTGTAAAACCACAACTTGCCATTTTGCGGAAACGTTACCAAAATCAATCTATGATGAGCGAACAGCTCCTTTGATAAACAAGGGTGGTTCCTTTTCACTTTGCAGATAGATCACACCTTGGCATTCTTCTAGAAATGGACCAACAAGGACGACTCGAGTAAGGGACATGGATCAACTGAGTCAAAACTCATTTAGATATGTAATGCCACCTAGATGTCTGGGGTGATCTAATAATCTCTCCCTTCTCAACATCCTGTCCTAAAGAGGACTATTATTTGACATATATTTATATAAGGAAGACTTCAACAAGTTAAGAACAGTAGATGAGTAACTCTAATCTTTCTAAGTTTCATTTTTCATAATTTGGTTTGAGCATGCTGAGCCTCACTTCAATGTCTAGTTGGTTTAGCCTTGCTCACTTTCTTCTCTGTTCCACAGTAGGGGTGGTAATCTTTGATTTGACATGTCAATCCAATTCAGCATGACTTAACTTATCAATCTAATTAAATATTGTATTATTATTTAACTCTTTTTAAACTAATTATTATCAATAAACATAACTTTATTTGACATAATTGACTCATTAACTCGTTTTCAACATTAAGCAAACATGTTTAACCCGAATCGAACCTGTTTAATGTTTTACAGGAATATATAAACATATAATCACATTGTTTTTTGTGTAAATTAATTTTCTAAATGTTAAAGGACAGTATTTTTATTGATTAATGATATTATTTATGTCAAATTATGGTAAATTATATGAAAAATAAGTTCAACATGTATACAACCTACTCAAACATGACAATCCAAATTGTCACCCTAGTAGTTCCTCCTCGTTTCCAAACAACTTCAAGCTCTATGCATAGGAAATGATCAACGGCTAGGCTTTATCAGTTAATAAGGTGGCAAATAGGAATCAAACATTTATCTTACTACATTTATAAATTTTTTTTTTGCCTAATATTTCCACATTATCCTCTATTATTTATTCTTTTTTCCTAAGATTGATCCTATCCACAAGTTATTTGATTAACAATACACATGTACTAGGTACGAAGAATAAGAATTGTGTGATTTATTCATTCCTATGCCTTTCTTTTGGTTTTGACCCATTTATACTATTTGACGCATCCTCTTTTTTCTCCTTTCTCTTTTTGTATACACCAAGTAGTAGGAGGAGGAGGATGGAAACACTTGTAAAGAATTACAACGCACTAAACACCATATTGTTCTCTGATTACTAAAAAATAGTAGAATGATTAAGCTATTGTTTCATTCACCTAAAGTGGTGGAATATCAAGGAGATCGTCTACAAGGTGATATCCATAGATTAATTGTTACTAAACTTATCTCCATCAAAAGTACCTTTTTCACTTTTTCGTGGTTTGTAATCTACTTTTATCTGTTTATTTAGTTCTCAATCAAAGGAAAAGACAACATATAATGCTTGAATATTTTACTGTCATATATCTAGATCTATTTTTGAAGATTTGCTCTCTTCAATATTTTTTAAAACCTCCAATAATTTCTATCTTTTATTGAGACTAAACACCAATCTTATATTTTATCTGTCTACTACAATGGTAAGACCTTTTTTTCTCTTGTATTCCGCATTTTTGTTTTTGAATAATTGTGTGCATGGATTTAGGAGAAGTCTTGTGATTGCACATGTTGTGTCTTCTTCTTACTTTTTGTTCAATTTTTTTATCTTTTTTTTTTTGCTTATTAAGTTATGTATGATCTTGAGGTTGCAATAGTGACCTTTAGTTTGAGTTTAGAATCTAGATAATTCTTTGAAGTTGAAGTAGTGACCTAAAAAATAATATGAAAGCCGAAATCAATAGAAAATTGACATACTAATGCTTACTAGTTTCTTCAAATTACATATTTTACCTTGCAAAGGTATCTATTTCTGTCTCTCAAATGTCTCTCCAGAAAGTAATTAGCCAGCCACCTACAATAAGATCAAGAAAAGGTAGTAGCCTGCCTCACTAATAATCGATTGGCAAAATAGTTAGATGGAGTAGACATTATTTGACCAAAGGTATCAATTTTTTGGCGTTGGTGTTCCATCTTTGATGCTAAGGGTGTAGGAGCTTGTTGGTGTTATTGTCAAAGTGACTACAGAACCTAAGGTCATTTAGTTGCATTTTTTCACTTCTTTTGTTTAAAGTAACATTATTACATGTTTTATAAAGATATTTTATTTGGTACCATTCAATTACAAATACTAAAGATTTATTAACAATGTTGGTTTCAAGCTTATGGGTGATCTTCAACCATGAAACAAAGAATAAACTATTAGGTAGTGTCTTATAACGAATTTTCATTCCTAGTATTTTTAAAAAGCTAACTTATATGTTTTTTCTACTAAAGATATCTTATGAGATAGGTGAAGAATTATGTGTAATTGCATTATAAAATAAATACTTTTTTTTTATCTAAAATCATCAAGTTGTTCTTTATATTAAAAATCCTAACTCTCTCAATACCCTCTCTTTCTTCTCTTCCATCTACTACTAATGTCACTTCCTCTCTATCTCTTCCTCCGACATCACCTTCTCTTTCCTCTCCTCCCTCTTATTGGTGTCACCTCTATCTCCTCTTTCCTGACATCGATCTCCTGTCAACACGTCGCTTGTGTATGCTCTTCCCTAATGTCGATCTCCTGTTTGTTGGAGAGGAAGAAGAAGAAGAAAGTGGTTGGGAATAATCACCTATGTCCCACCACTCTCGAGCAATCCATCCTTACTTGAATTGCTACTATTCTTCTTCTTCTCAAGGTGCACCCAAGCTTGAATGTGTTTATTGTTTCCATTAAGATATCACCCCCAACTAGTATATCGGGAACCAACGATTAATGCTTCTCCCCAACTGCCTCTTTCAAATGGGCAACATAGCTATGCTCCTCTCCAACCACTAGCACTAGAGTAAACACACAAAGTACCAACTAGTCTACACCGTCTAGACCTATAAGGGAGTCGAGTACCAGGCCTATTGATGCGTTTACCAAGAAGAAGATCTCCATGGACACATAGGAAGAAGAAGAGGGGGTAGTCTTCAAGAGAAGAAGAGAAAAAAGAAGAACAATTAGGAATAGGATTCGTGGTTACCAAAGAAGAAGAGTGGTTGGATCGAGGTTTAAGGAAAAATAGGATTTGTGGGTCAAGAGGATCATGTGTAATATTAGCATATTATGTTTTTAATAAGGATAATATAAAAAATAGATGAGAAAAGATTCCAATATTTTTGAAAAAGCTACCTCACATAGTTTGTTTTTTTCAACGTCTTTGATGAATTTTACACATGACAAAAAAATTGACCTTTTTGAATAAACTAGCTTTTTTTATGCGTTTGGTTCAGCTTTTTCTTTATTGGTGATTATTTCCAATAAACTATAGGAAATAATCATTATCAAATGTTACCTTAATTAAGAAAACATAAGCTGAAAATGAAATAGTAGCATGTGATGCTTGTGTTGCATGTGAAAATGTACTCTCTTTCTCTTTAAATCCTATTATTTTAATTCATAGTATCATTTATTACAATGTTATCTGATGTTTCATGTACGTCATCCATGTGATTAAATAAGATAACATGTGAATACATGATAGATAAAAATTTTATTAATCTTGGATAAGGTTGTGATGTCCTCCCATTTTTAACCAGTTATTATAAATTTATGTCTTAGCAGGATATCCAACTTTGTACAAGTTAATAGTTGAATACATCATTGATGAAAAATTGGATGAATTCATTTTATTGTTTAATCAATTTGAAAATTTAAAAAAAATATACAAATTACGCATGCGTTAGCATGTGCCTTCAGCTAGTGGGACCAAAAGAGGGGATGGAAGGGAAGGCACCTTCACTCCGTCAGCTGCCGATACGAAGGAACCCAACAGAAGTGAAACAAGGTGTACTGACAAAGGTGCCATCTTAATTAATTATTTAAAAAAAACACAAAGGTGGCATCTTAATTAATAATAATAATAATAATAATACAGAAATGGCATCTTAATTAACAAAAAAAAAGTGGCATTTTCTATTAGTAATTGTGACGACTATTGTATTAGGACCAATATCCCTCTTGCCATCGCCATGGAAGTCGCAGCATACACGGTGCAATTAGTGATTATTAATGGTGGGAGTATCAACTAATGTGTTCTAGAATACACCTATCGGAAGAAGACAATGGCAAAGATGATATTCTAAACATCTTCCACAAGCTACATAGCACTCTTGACTCTGGCTTTCTAGTTAATATAAATCAGACCTTTATTGCTCTAATTCTTAAGAAGGAAGGTACTAAAGAGGTCAGGGACTTTCGACCAATTAGCTTAGTAAACAGCTTGTATAAAATAATCGCCAAAACATTAGCTACTCGACTTTCTCCTGCTCTTAATAAAGTAATAGAGCACACGCAGTCTGCCTTCCTTCCGGGTAGATACATTGGCGACTCTTTCCTCGTCGCTCAGGAGACCATTCATTCGATGAAGCCCAATGACATACCTGGTTTTATCCTCAAGTTGGACTTTGAAAAAGCTTTCGATAATGTCAATTGTGACTTCCTATTAGAGGCTTTGAAGGATTTAGGTTGTGAGCAAAGATGGATCTCTTGGACGAAAATGTGCATCTCCCATGCCAGCTTCTCAGTTCCTGTCAATGGGTCTTCTAAAGGCTTCTTCAAATCCAAAAACGGTCTAAGGTAAGGTGATCCCCTATCCCCACTTCTATTCATTGTGGTCACTCATGTTTTAAATAGAATGTTTGCCTTAGCTATGGAAAACAATCTAATATCTAATATTCAGATACCAAACAATGGGCCAAAGATCTTGAATATTCAATATGTTGACGATACCATTCTGTTTTTATCAGCAAATGAAGATAATCTAATAAATGCTAAGAGGATACTTTGCTGCTTCCAAACTTGCTCCGGTTTAAAAATAAATTTCCACAAATCCTCTATCACTGGCATTGGAATTCCAGAAAGTTTTATTCAGCGTACTTCGCACATACTAGGCTGCCAAACTGAATCCCTCCCATTGAAATATCTTGGATTTCCCTTACACTTTAGGAAAGCCAATTATCACGATTGGTTACCTATCATTGAAAAAATTTCTAAGAAATTATCCTTATGGAAATCAAAATTACTATCATTAGGGGGACGGTTAACACTGGTTAATGCTGTCCTCTCTGCCATCCCAACATACTATTTGTCTGTTCTACACTTCCCAATTAAAGTGGAGAAGGTCATTGACAAATTCAGATTTAGATTTCTGTGGAACTCCTCTTCCTCCAAAGCTTACCACTTGGCTAAATGGAAAACCCTTTGCAGGCCCAAGGATCAGCAAGGCTGGGGCATCATCAATTTGGGTAATTTCAATAAAGCCTTAAAAAGTAAACTATTTTGGCAACTTTTATCTAATGACTACTCTTTGCATTGGAAAGAAATTATTAAGGCTAAGTACTTAGAAGGAGAGGTCTAGGTGTCATACTAAACCCCTCAAACACTAGAACCTCCCTCTTGTGGATGGAAATTAAAAAGTGTTTTGATATAATCAATGCTTTCTCTCTGTTTCATGTGAATAATGGGAAAAATACCTTATTCTGGGAAAACAGATGGTGGAATGGAGAAAAGTTGAGAGATTGTTTTCCTGATATTTCAGGAGAGCAAGATTTAAATACGCTACTGTGGAAAAAATTGTTAGGGTCAGTGCTGCAATTCACAATAACCTCTTGATTGAGCCATTGATGACAACTGATTCTATACCCCTTCTCTCTCAAATGAATTTATTATTGGGCATAATTCCAATTACAGGTTTAAATTCAGAGGCTGACTCCTTGATTTGGAAACCAACAAACAATGTCTTCTCTGTTAGAACATGTTATATTTCGATTAATGGTAGTGGATTTCGATTCTCACACTTCAAGGCTATATGGAACTGTTGGATTCCATTAAAAGTCAAATTATTTGTGTAGTTGGTTGTTTGCAATAAAATTTTAACCAAGGATAATTTATATAAAAGGGGTTGGAATGGTTCTACTGCATGTATTTTTTGCAACCACCATATTGAATCTGCAACCCATCTATTTATCTCTTGTCCATTTTCTTGCTCCATCTGGAACGTTTTTGCATCATCTCCAATGTATCCTGCCATTTTATCTATACAAGACTTATTTTTAATGCCACCTGCTTTGAAGTTTGCTTTACCTTCCATTGGAACTCTCACTTTTGTATATATTTTCTTATGGTCTGCTTGGAAGGCAAGAAACAACAAAATCTTCAGGGGTATTTCACTTAGCAAACAACTGATTGTTAATGACATAATTTCTTTAACAATCTCTTGGGTTGAGTGTTTGGGTGCAGGATTTGAACAAATCGAGTCTCTGCAATCCATTTCTTCATTCCAGCAATCCAGAGGTATGGAAATTGACCCACAGCCTACAACCTCCGAGCATCTAGTGGGGGGGGGGGGGGGGG
>JAMKQA010069695.1:0-37357 GCA_024699735.1 Posidonia australis | reverse complement strand
AGTTACTACACGTTTAACATTAATAATAGATTATTAAGCATATTATTACCAAATTGAATACAAATATATTTTATATATGTTTAAAATTATTGTATTATTAATAATCAAGTATAATTTTTCTACAATACAAGAAATATTGGTAAAAAAATGGTAGACACGATAACACGATAAGTACACGACACGACCCAATTGACAGGTCTAAGTAGGACGTCTTGCTTCTGCTGTGCGTCGAGCTCAAGATGTCAAAGTTGCAAAGACTCTGTTGGGCTGCTCGTCTGTGACCTGTCCAAGGACTTTGTTGTTGCAAAGACTAGTTCGAACGTAGACGTGGGGATCATTTTTCGCCTGGAGACATCAAACGACGGGGCTAGATGGCAATAGGTGTGCTGTTGCGGCATAGGTAGGATCTTTCCTTCTTCCTCTCCCCCTTTCCCTTTTTTTTAAATATGTTGAATGGTTGAAGGAGGAAAGAGGAGTAGCTGCGGGTGGTGGTGGGATTGAAGACGCCTATGAGAGACAGCATAGGAGACGACGCTAGCACATAAGGCCGACAGCACAAGAAATTGTAGGAATGACATCAGTAGGGAGTCGATCTACGACAAGTTCGCCAATGGTTGGAAGGAGTTTTCATAGGGTCGATGGTGACGGAGTAGCCTAGATCTAGGCTTGTCGGCAATGGAATTGGTTAGATTTGCCCCTCACAGTGGTAGATCAGGCTTTGGACGAGAAAGGAAGACGGGAAAAAAGGAGAGGTTTTCCCATGGATCCGTCGCCACCAATGATAGTGTTATGATGGAGGCCTACCGACGGCGGTGGCAGTCATTGTGTACACACTCTTTCTTTCTCTCAAAACCTAAGGATTTTCTTGGACTTTGATACTATGTGAGATGGGAAGAAACTACTATATTGTTCATTCCATAACAAAGGATACAATCTCTTATATACAGGGGAACACATACTTGACCTACAAGCATAGAATTAAACATTGACTTCATGTCGGACTTTGGTTTGACAAAAAAAATAAAAAACGTGTCGGATATTTGGTGGAAATGTTTGTGAAAACACAATAAATTTACGGAAATCCATGAAAATAGTCAAAAAAACTTTGAATTTTTCCTTGAAACTTTAGGAGAAGTTAATGTAAGTAATAATCTACATCTAGGAATATTTAGATTAATTTTTCTAAACATGTGTCATATTAAAATACGCTACATAAACTTAATTCAAATATTCTGAAGCATAATTAGTAACTAGAAGTACTTAATAAATGTATACATCATATTTAAAAAAAATTAGTATATGTTTAAAACGAATAGTTCTCACAACATTTAATATAGGGAGAAAGTAGAGTTGAGAGAATACTTTAGTGTTGGAGATGTATTTGATTGAAGATCATCCTAAATATTATCACTTCGTAGAGTCCACGGGGGTCTTGTTGTAGGGTTCTAGGGGGAGCAAGCGTGCCCCCCTGTGGGGGTGGCGGGGGCAGCACCCCAGTCCTGAAACGGTATACAATTATATACTCAAATTTTACCCTTTGACTAATATTTTCCTTTTAACTAATATTAGTCAAAAGAAAACCAAAGGAATTATTGGAAACAGAAAAAATGTGTTACTAACAATATACGATAATATGAGTATATTGATTTTACTAATTTTATAAATTTTTTATAATTATTAGGTTATATCTATGTACTATTAGGTTAAATAAATGAAAAAACACATAAAGAAACATGAAAAAACCTAAGGCCTATGTGTTATTAGGCTAAATCTATGTAAAACGCAAAAACGCCAACAGCAAACAACAACTAGTGAAAAAATGTACAGTTTCGTCCATGTCGGTCAACATGTCAATAGACATAAAGTCTATGTCAACCGATACGGGCTTGACTTAATGTAAATTTTACACTAAGTCGACCGACATGAGTCGATGTACCCACATGGGTCGACATATACCACTGACTTACTGTATTTCCCAAATTACATACATATATCGTATCGGCCATCTTAGAAATTAACACGTGTCGGCGATATTAATATCGCCAACACGTGTTGATGTTTAACACTAGTGCCTACAAGTAACCTATTAAATGGGTAACACAGATTCATATAAGGATCCATTTAATCTAACAAAGTGTACTAAACATCCTTTATTTTGATTTGATTTGATTTTTTTCAAAATACATGAAAAATAGGTGACCTACAACTATGTTTGTTGTAGGTGTTCACAACTCCATTTTTTCCAATGATTGGATTTGTCTATGGCATATGTATTGAGATTTTCGGGTAAAAGTTCTACAAGATCAAAATCATGTTTGAAGTACAGATGATGAAGTAATTATTGTTTCTTAGGATTCATATGTTAAGTTAGAAATCTGATCGGTGGATCTGATCTACATTTTTTTTCAATGTCTATGGTTAGAAATTTTTTGAACTTCAAATATTGAATCGATTATTGCTTCTCGAAATTCATATGTTAAATGAGAAATTCGATTGGTGGATTTGATTTATGTTTGTCATTGTCTGACAATTTGGTTTTTTGTGGTGCTAATCTCGAGTAGGTTTAGGGTCTTGCCTTTGCTGTTGGTTGTTTTGAGTTTATATTTGTATTGAAGGTCAATTTTATAAAGTTCTATGTTATTCCTGGGGCTGATAGGGAGTTGTGCCTTGTGCAGTTAATTTGTTAGATTTGGTGTTGAGTCATTCCCTATCTGTTACTTAGGTCTGCACTCCAATTGTGGAAAGATTTGAGAGTCATCTTTCAGGGTGGAAGAGTCGTTTTCTTTCTTTCATTGGACAACATACTCCAGTGTGCTCTGTTCTTTTCAACTTTCATATCTATTTCCAATTTGTGTTGCGGAGAAGCTTGAACAAAACAAGAGGAATTTCCTTAGACAAGAGATCTTACAGTGGGGTGTTCCACATGGTTGTTTGGCTCAAAGTGAATCGTCCTTGATGGGGTGTGGAATCAGTTTGAGAAAAGTTGTCTTTCAATCTAGTATTGTTGGGAAAATGGATATAGGAGTTTGTTGGGCTTGGTGGAGGTTTGGGGATTGATGTGACTTTATGAAGGATGATGGTATGAAGGGAAATTGTAGGGTCAGGTTGAGGGTGGTTTGTGGGAATTGGAACAGATCCTACGAGGATGTTTACATTAGTTCCATGTCATTGTGACTTTCCTTTCCTTCTTTGTTCCAAATTTTTGTTATGTTTGTCCTTAGAATAGGGAAGCATTTTGTGCAGTCAGTGATAGAGATTATGCAAGATTTGAGATTTCAGAGGGATCTCAATGATGGGGAATGTGGATTTCTCTTAGCTTGCTTTATTGGAAAATGAGAGTCCAAATTGCACGTTGTCTTTTTCTGATGCCCATGTTTGGCTGTGAGAAATGGATAGAACTATTGAAGTTTTCAGTTAAGTCTCTACTCTCTATTCTTGATGATGTTTGAGGGTGGGGTGAGGATGGGTTGTCTTAAAGGGAGAACAACAGGATTTAGTTTGAGTCTTTGCTTTTTGCATGGCAGATTTACCATAGGGTAGTTTTGGCTGGTAAGGCTTTGGTGAGACCTTTGTCACCCTGCCGGTAGGTGCTCCTTTTGCTTTTCAGCTGCTGAGGGCAAACCCATTTCCTTTGGAGTTGTGATTCTCTTCCATTGCAGTGGTTGTGATTGCTTGGGAGGTGCTTATGGGAGTGCTTCCAGCTTGAGAACTTAGAGACATTTGGGAGACATGAGGAAGAAAATTTGGAAAGTGCTCCTGCATGCAATTTGGTGGATTATCAATAGAAATTTCTGATTTTTCCGTAATAGGCCTCATTTGTTGGAGGATATCTGAGATCTGATTATCTCCTAGGTACTGGAGTAGATACAGACCGGGGGTGATCCTGATGATGCTGATATTGCCTTTCAGGAAGGGCTTGAGTGGTTGCTTTTGCGTTGTCTATTTATCTCCATGATAAGCTATATATTTACTTTTCTTCTTAAATTTTTCTGTAAAATTCTATGCTTACCACTCAAAAAAAAGGTTCAATATTAAATGGTCCAATAACGACAAATACAACTATATTACCTAAAGAATTGTTGTACTACTGAAGGAAATCCTATCATTAGGAAATTATGACTATATTACAAAATGATAGGGGCTAAGTTTTAAAAAATGGCTCATTACATTCTATCCTTGCCCTATATATTGCCCCCTATGTATGTGTATAGATATAGTTATTATTGTAAAATTACAGTCAGCTTTTGGTTCAGGGTTTTCCTTCTGTTGATATTGCCTGGGCTATGGTTGTAACATTATTTGCACTGCTTACAGTTCGTGGAATGATGTACTACAGAAGAGCATTGATGTTACAAAGCTACTTGGAGAAAAGAGCAGCTGGTGGTAAAGTTATTACTATTCTTCACTTTTCTTTCCTTTTTTTGGGGTTGGATTGTTGGAAGCTATCTATTTTTCATGCAACCCTTATCTGTATTTGCAGGAATTGAAGGTGGATATTCAGGGGCTGACTATTTCAATTCCCAGGGATATGAAACCTCTCCTGAATCCCGGGCACAAGCAGATTTCAAATTCACTTATGTAGTTTCTTGTCAGATTTATGGCCAGCAGAAGCAGAAAAAGGCACCAGAGGCAGCTGATATTTCTCTATTAATGCAGAGGTGTCATTGCCTTTTAATTTCTTATCCTTGTCCAATTTTGGAGCTGTCATTATTTCTGTAGATAATCGAGTGATTTGGATCTTCAAGTCATGTAATCTAAGATTTTGCTTTGTTAAACTTGAATTATCATGTTCCAGTGAATTAGGAACTCTTTATTTCCATATATTAACAAATTCCCTAATTTGGGCTTCTAATTGACTTCAGTGCGGCACTTTAGGATTACTGTTCTCTTGAAATTCATTTGCTAAAAACTTCAAATAGTTTGGATTATGTTTAAAATTAGATTTCTAATTTGAAAATGCAAGTGGAAAACTTCGAATAGTTTTGATTTTGTCTAGTGAATTATATTTCTTGGATTATTTTGGATTTCTAGATAGTTTTTTTTAGCTTAAATGTTTGTGTAAACTTTATTTTGAATTATTACAATCTTTAATCTTTATTTAGTGATAAGAATGTCAAATTAAAAGCAGTAAAGTTGATCCTTGCATATTTAGTGTCATAGTTGAAAAATAAATAAATAAATTGTACTTATAAAGATTTTGACAAATAACCTTCTATATTTCTGAATTATAATAGGCATCTCAAGTCGTCGTGTGTTTCAATATGCAACTCAGACTTTCTAAGCGCAAGTTGATGAAATAAAGCAACTTCATTATTAATTAGTGTAATAATTATTGTGCATCTGATATTTTGAATTTTGCATTAAATATGAGAGCCGAAGAATTTCCTTTTTATGATGCGTATTATGATGTAGATTATTCGTTATATATTTTCATGAAAGTATGTGTTAAAGCTTATTCCATTTCTCAGAAATGAGGGGCTTCGAGTTGCATTTATACATGTGGAGGAAACGGTAGAAAAAGATGGGAATATTTTGAAGGAGTTTTATTCTAAGCTTGTGAAGGCAGATATTCATGGGAAAGATCAGGTCAGCATGCTTCCCTTACTTCACACTTATGATTTAGTACAGCATCACTTAGTAATCGTAGTCCTTAATCATGAGCCATTTTATATTATTCAAAATCATATTTGAGATGCCTTGACCTTTACTGTATCTACTGTTACCTCATTTCTAATTTTGCAGCAGAAATCATTCCATCATGTGAACGTCTCTTTTTTCTTCCATTGCTGTAATCATCTTCATTCTTGATTTTGGGGATGATCTGATGTATACTTCAAACAATGGTACAACAGGCAAAGTCTTATTAAAACCTTTTTAATAGTTGTTGATATTAGAGGAGGATAATAGAGTCTAATCTCATTCAATAGAAAAGAGTTACATATTTATATGAGTAAGAGAATACCTAATACTAAATGGATATCCAATAACCTAATAACCCAACACACCTAATATAGATAACTCTAATATAATTCTCACACTTCGCTTCAAGTTGGAGTATATATATCAACAAATCCTAACATAGTACATAAAGACTTGAACATCCTAACACTCAATCCTTTTGTGAAGACATCAGTTAGCTGCTCAGATGATTGAGTATAAGGGGTAGAGATGACCCTTTTCATCACCATATCCTAAACATAATGGCAACCGATCTCGATATATTTGGTACGTTCATGAAAAGTGTGATTGCTGACAATGAAAATAGCTGCTTAATTATCACAATGCATTGGCATTGGCATCTTAGATGACAAATAAAGCTCTGATAGAAGGGATCTGATCTACATCATTTCACATGTCATCTATGTCATAGATCTTCTGTACTAGATCGTGATACCATATTTTTCTTCTTGTTGTGCCACATGATAAGATTCCTACCTACATAAGTACAAAAGTCAGATGTAAACTTTCTATCCCTTTAGTCTCCAATATATCCTGAATCGGAATATGCCATAACATTCACATGGCTATTTCTCTGATGGATCAGACCTCTGCCTGAGGCATTCTTTACATAGGAAAGAAGCCGTAGAGTACCGCCCCAGTGTATCTTTCTAGGCTCATACATAAATTGACTCAATAGGCTGATTGCATAGGAGATATCTGACCGAGTCACTGTTAAATAGATGAGTTTGCCAATTAACCTCCTATACTAATTCGGGTCCTCCAACAACTCTAAACTAGTATCCCAGAAGAGTGGAGACTATTCAATAGAAGTACTCTCTGGCTTGCATCTTAAGAGACCTATCTCCTGAAGAAGATTAAATGCATATTTCCTTTGAGATAACAATATCTTCTAGTTACATAAGCGAACTCTATGTCGAGAAAATACCTTTGTTTTCTCATGTCTTTAGTTACAAAGTGTATCCTAAGATCTTCTTTAACTTCTTTTATGCCCTCTGTCATTACCAGTTACAAGAATATCTTCAACATAAACTACAAGCAGCACACATCTATGGACAGTCTTCCTGTAAAAAACTTAGTGATCAACAACACATTTCTTGAAGCCTCTTTCCATCACAACTTTGCTTAATTTTTCAAACTATGCTCTAGGATTTTGTTTTAAACCATAAATCGCCTTCTTAAGATTGCATACTTTGTTCTCCTCCTGAGCAACATACCCTAGTGGTTGTTCCATAAACACAGACTCTGTTAGATCACCATACAGGAATGCATTCTTGACATCTAATTTGCACAATTTCCAAGAGTTCTTGATGACAATGGACAGAACCACCCTGATAAAATTGAGACCGGCAACTACGGAGAATGTCTGATCATAATCAATCCAGTATGTCTGAGTGAATCCTTGAGCCACCAATTGAGCCTTGTAGTGGTTAATGGTACCATCTGCTTTGTACTTGACAATATAAACCTAACGGTAGGTGACTACACTAGTTTCAATGAGACGAGTTACCAACTCCCAAGTGTCACGAACTGTTAATGTAGCTACCTCCTCATCCATTGCTGCCTTCCATTGTGGAAGTTGGAATACCTCCTGGTGATTCCTGGGAATGTACACAGAGGAGAGAGACAAAGTAAAGGCACAGAAATGAGGATGGAGAGATTCATAGGACATAAAATTTAAAATGGAATGAGAAGTGGAAGAATGACTATCTTTACGTAGAGTAATAGGAAGATCTAAGTCATTGGAAGGTGGATTTGCATTTGCAGAAGAGGTAGGTTCTGTCAAGGGAGGTACTGATGTTGCTGACGATGTCGATATACCTGTAAGGGATGAAGGAGGTCTGCTAGACCAATAGTGGTGACTCAGGAATCTCTAACGGGAGACTCAACAACAGATGGAAAAGGAACACACTCACTCACAGCCACAGAATCCCCAGAGTAACACATGGACTAAAAGAAAGTGACATTAGTAGACACAAAATACTGACCAGATGGAGGATGAAAAACTGATACCCACGTTGAGTTCTAGAGTATCCCACAAATAAACACTTTATGGTTTTGGGAGATAATTTATCAAGTTCAGGGGAAAGATCTTAGATAAAGACAATACACCTAAAAACTTTAAGTGTCAAAGAGAACAACGTGGCATCCTTTTGAAGATGCCTTTGGGGAATCTCACCCTTTAAAGGTGTGGAGGGCATCCTATTGATGAGATATGTGGTTGTAAGAATAGCGTCAGACCAGAAGTATTTTGGAACTTTCATGTGGAGCATGATAGTACATGTAACATCAAGATTATGTCTGTGTTTGCATTCTGTCATCTTTGTTGAGAGGTGTAAGGGTAAGTAGTTTGATGTATGATGCCTAAAAATGCACAATAAGACTCAACTTTGTTCTGAACAAATTCCAATGCGTTATTAGTCTACAGACACTTGAGAGTAACGTCAAATTGATTTTTTATTTTAACAGCAAAAATTTTAACTATCGCATAAATGTGACCATAATTTTTAAGCAAATAGACTAAGACACTCTTGAAAAATCATTAATAAACACAATGTAATAACGATGACCAGACACAGACGAGACTCTGGTGGGACCCTAAATAACACAATGCACTAGCTCAAACAAACTAAGACTAGACACAAGACGTAATTATTTAAAGGAAGCACGATGGTGCTTTCTCAACTGATGAGACTCACACTCGAAAGGAGAAACAGAAATCCATGGTAATGTTTGTTGCAATTTGCGGTGGGATGGATGACCTAATCGGTAATGCCACAGTGAAAACGGGTCAGAGGTAAATGTAACAGATGCTAATCCCCGTGGTATATCGTAACTGACCAGTAGGTACACACCATTTCTTCGCTCACGACCCAAACCAATCTTCCTCTCCGTTTGTAAATGTGCAGTGAAAAAGGGAAAAAGTCACATAACACAATAATTGTTTTATAATTACACTAATGGAAAAAAAATTACAGGAAAGTCAGATACATATAAGACTTCATCAATGAAAAGCTGGAAAGAGATCTATACAATCCCTTCTTCAGAAACTGAGCAAGATCAACTATCAATGATGACTATAGACCTAACATCAGACAACTGAGATCGACGAATAAACAAGATTTTTGTACCAGACATTTGGGAAGAGGCATCGGAATCAATTATCCAGGAGAAATTCCTAGATGCTAGAAGAGGACTCGTACCTGTGGTCCTCAATCAAATACTCCAATCTCCAACACTTTAGTATTTTCTCATCTCTGCTTTCTTTCCATAAACATGTACGAAGCATTTTAAGTGTGATTTATATATTTATTAAGTATTTTTAGGTACTATTTATGTTTCATGATATTTATGTAAAGCTTATATAGTATATTTTAATATGACACATGTTTAGAAAAGTGATCTAAGTAACCTTAAATATAGATTATTGCTTTCTTTATCTTAGTTTAGAGTTCCAAATTGAAATTCGAAGTTTTTTATCATTTCCGTGGGTTTCCGTATGTTTTCCACATTTCCGTCGATATTTTCATCGATGTCTAATACGTTTCCTATTTTTGTCAGCCTGAAGTCCAACATTAAATAGACATTTAGAATCTTAGATGCTACCTTTACCACCTTCGCAGGGACAGGGCACTTGCTTCCCCTCGACCCCTAGGCTCGTTGAGCAGCGAAATTCCTATAGACTCTATGACGTGGCAACATCTGAGGTGGTCCTTAGTCAAACTATGCATCTTCAACACTTGAATGTTCTCTCATCTCTACTCTCTCTTCATATTAAATATTATAAGAACTCTTAATTTTAATCATATCCATCATGAAGCAAGAGATGGAAATGTTGAGTTGCAAGTACCAACATCAAGCACAAGAGATGGAGATGATGAATAAGATAGGGTTAAGATTGTATGATTGAAAAGAGGGCAATTCTGTCCCTAAAAAAATGGAATCATAACTCCCTTTTTCATCAGAAGAGTATCGTAAACATGTATTAAGCATTTTAGGTATAATTTATATATTTATTAAGTATTCTTATGTATGATTTATGTTTCATGGAATTTGTATTTAGTCTATGTAGTATATTTTAATGTGATACATGTTTAGAGAGTGAATCTAAGTAACATTAGATGTAAATTATTGTTTACTTCAACTTAGTCTAGACAATCAATTTGAAATTCTAAGTTTTTTGTCTATTCTCGTGGGTTTTCGTAAATTTATCCAATTTTCACCACTACAATGTTAGATACATTTCCTATTTTTGTAAGACATGAAATCAACATTTAAAATCATAGATGTATACATCTTAACCTCAAGGTTGGAGTCATATTAACAAGACGATGTTATTGCTTATAGTACTTACTGTTTTCTTTCTTTTTATAGCTATATTTAATTGTTGGGTTTTTAAATTCACAGGAAATATTTTCCATCAAGCTCCCTGGAGATCCTAAGCTTGGAGAAGGAAAACCTGAAAACCAAAATCATGCTATAATTTTCACTCGTGGGGATGCCATACAAACTATAGACATGAATCAGGTGATATTACCTTTTCAACTTTGTAAATTTCTTGTTTTACTGCCTCTTGCTTCTGATGATTTTGCTTATACAATAACATGTTTATACTCAACTAATTCACACAATTTACCATTTTCTATATGATCTTAGTGCAATAATACACAAATCTCTCAATCTTAGATATTGACATTATACTACTTCGATTTATAAGTAAAATTGCTTCTTGTCACAATCTTTGTTTTCTTTTCCTGTGTATCCTCCACAATGATTAATTAAATACGTACTATTTCCTTCTTTTGAGTCAGTCCATTTTTTATAATATAATCTTGAACTTTACTACATACGACATTAATCCTAGGGTGTCTCATGAGATCTTAATCCTATGCCTTTGGAGCCTTCTCCTCAAGCTGATTTGATGTCGATTTGTTGTCATTTGTCTACAAATCCATTCATTTGTGCGTAGTCATGTGCTATCCATGTTTCTCTTATGCCTTCGGATCGTAATGGTGTATTTGGAAGGTTGATTGTGCTGATTTATTGCCATTTGTCTACAATTCTAGTTTATTTGTGTCTTGGACATGTACTATCCTCCTATTTTTGTACTGATTTCATGAAAAGCGGTCATGTACCTGTCTATTTGTTGCTGCTATTACTGCTATAACATCTATTAGTACTACTACTTTCATTACTTTCAAGTTACGTAGTTTTTTTTCAATAACACAATGAATCATTATGTAACAAGTTGTGTATGTTAGATATTCCAGTTTGAGGGAGAGTGTTTGAGTAAATAGATCCTTGTAGAGATCTTTGTGTTATCCATTTATTAGGTTACTTGTTGGTTAAGTATATGTTCTTTTATATATAGAAAATTGTAATCCTTTGTTATCATGAATAATATAGTATTCTCTTCCCAAGCAAAACCCATTAAACCCCTTCATGTTTTGTCCCACACCTTCTTGCTATTCCAACTGATTGACCATCACTCAATATTCCAACTCCACTTCCATATCAGCAATGTGATTAAAGTGAGGGATGAGAATTTGTGGATTACAAGAGGTGGGACCAGTGTTGAACTCCATTGTCCACTTGAGATGAACCCATCAAATTCTTTGCTATTAGAGGATCCATAGAACTCCTACTGACTGGCTTCTTTCTCTTCAGATGCCCACTTGTTTTTGTTGTATGAAACCTCTGCATCTTCTATATACCCAGTTACCAACACATTCCTACAATGCTTCCCAGTGATTCAAAACTTTTCAGACATTGTTGGTCTCTGCGCTGATGATGGTCATCTCCAGGAGCCAAACCCTAGTGTTGTCAATGACCACTCCAATAGCTCCCCCATGTGGGTCTTTTGTCTCCCAACAAGAGCCATTTTCCCCTTTCTGCAACCTAGCTTTCTGAATTTCAAGGACCTGTTGTTGAGACATTTCTCAACCTCATCAATTGTGGTGGATGAAGTTATGATGATTGGTAAGGTTGAAAGTTCTCCCACTACAATCAGACCTAGAGAATTTTGACCCATTGGGCACTAGAAGATGTTGGTGTGGATAAGTTCCTTTCTTGCCTTGTCATGGTGAGGATATACAATTTTCAGATTGCTAGTCTGCCATTGCCTCCAGGGACTTCTCTGTACAGATTAGTCAAAATTGAAACCATTTAGGTATGTATGATTTTCTTGTCATGTGCACACAAGCTTGTCCAAAATCCTTGAGTTTTATCACATTCAGAGAATTAGATCACTGCTGAAGGTTTATGTCTTCTTCTGGATGATAGACAAAATTGGTGGATTTGATCTCTCTGTTCTGTGGATTGGGAGGGGAATAAATGGAGGATTTACTTTGTTCCTTCCCTTTCTTTATTGATATCTGTCAATCTTGGGGTTAAAAATAGGCCCGCATATTGGGTTTCATATGTTGAAAGTAGTGAAGCTGATGCAGTGGAAATTTTTGCCAGGTGTCTATCACACTGCATTCTTCTTTTTGGACTTCTCAATTTGTATTTAACTCACTAATCCTATATTTTTGTGGGTTCATATTCGATCTGGGAGGTGGGTCTGGATGATCTGTAGATGCAGCATAACATTCAGCACATCTGCTTTTGGATAGGAGGGAAGTTGCCCTATTTCCTTCTTTTTTTTTGCTTGATGTATCTTTTTTTGTTTTTAAGATTACATGATGGTATCTTTTACTATCATTGGTTTTCAATTTACCATCTTTAGCTTAAAATCACATCACTTTAGTACCTTGGACTTTGCATTTTTTGGAAATTGGTATAATTGAGACCAATGGTGTTAAACTTTCACGAAAGTATTTGTTATGTCTTTTGTCTAATTTCCCTCTTTCTTTCTCTTCCACACGACTTCTTTTTTCTTTTCTTCCCATTCTCCACTTAACTTCTTCGTCCCTTCTTTCCCTTTTCAACGATGGCATTTTTTTCCGACTGTCGAGGTGGCTATTGCTGTGGTGACTGTGGTGACAGTAGTGGTTGTTGTTTCTAGGTAATCCTTTGTTGATTAGGGTTTTAGACTATGGATTAGGGTTCTTTGATTTTGTGTTTTTTGATTTAGGGTTTTGTTTTTATTTTAGGTTTGAAGGAGAAATAGGGAAGAAAGGAGGAAGAAATGGAGAAGAAGAAGGGATATAAAGTCGGGGATATTTTCATTTACTAATTATTGTAAAACTAACTCCCACTATAGGAAATACCACAATGGTTGATGGTGAAAGTTCAAGATACCAAAGTGATGTATTTTGAAGTTTTAGGATATTAATTTGAAAATCAATGATAGTATAAGGTACCATCATGTAATTTACAAGTTTTTTTTATTAAATTTCTTATTTAATGACCAGGTGGTATCCTCTTGGATTCCTATGGAATGAAATCCATTACACCCCTTCCATTGAAAAGCCATAATCAAATAGTTTAGGATGCATGTGGAGGACTAGCCATTGAAATGAGTTGTCTAATTCTAAAGCCTGTGTCTGTGTTGGTTCATTCGTTGCTTTTCATTGCAATGGTTGTGTTTCTCTTACTAAATAATCAAATAAACTTTCAAGGACAAATATTATTTAAGTTATAGTGTGAAGTAGACTAATGTAGCGTTTGGAAATACTTTTTTACACGAATTTATTGCGTTAAACACTTATTGTTTAATAAGCATTTCCAAACGAGTCAGTTTATTAAGCTTTTCCAAAAAAACTGGTTGTAGCTTTCTTTTCTCATTTTAAGCTATTAGAGTCATTTTTTAGCTTTTTGAAAAACTAATGGGTGTTAGTTTTTTGGAAAGTTATGAACATTCATCATAGTTTTTCCATTGATATATTTAAAAGTTAATTTTAATTACAACATGAACTAAGATAATGACAACGATGGACGGCAGCGACAAACGATGATGGATGGCGGTGGTGGCAGACGGTGATGGGTGATAGCGATGGTGGTGTCCTGCGGCGATTGTGGCGGGTGACCGACGGTGGTGGTGGTGGCCGACAGCAGTGATTACGATGATGGGGGTGGTGGCGGTTGTGGTTATTGGCAGTGATGACGACGATGGCGGTCACTTATTGGCCGAGCGGTGGTGGTTGGCCAATCAGCCATCAATCGGGTGGTGGTGGTGGTGGTGGTCGATGGTGGTGGCGGTGGTGGTGATAGTTGGTGATGGTAGCGATGGTGGCTTGCGATAGGGGAAGATGATGACGCGACGATGAGTGGGCAACAGTTGGTGGCAATGGCGAGGATAATATAGTCCTTTGATTAACTCATAAGTACTTATTGAATATACAAACCAAACAAATTTTTCTTTACCTCTATAAAAGTTACAAAAGTATAGTTTAATAAAAAGTCAGTTTTTCTTAATAAACTGCGTAAGAAAAAGCGTTTTCAAACGCAATCTAAGTCCTTAACATTTGGTAATAGCTTTTTTGGGTAAGCCAGACTCTGTACTTTGTAAGTTTAATTGTAATTTATTTTCCATGGCCTTTGCTGCACCTAACCATAATGTACATTTGATCTGTGTATTTTCTTCTCCATTTTTTTTGGTATAATTGCTACTATCAACTGGTTTTCTGTTGCTGTTGTAATATTTCTTTTGTATATGTGAGAAGATTTACTTTTCATCATTTTGGTATGCAGGATAACTATCTAGAGGAGGCTATGAAAATGAGGAATCTTCTCGAGGAATTCCAAGGAAATCACGGTCTTCGACCTCCTACAATTCTTGGTGTGAGAGAACATGTTTTTACAGGAAGGTTGTTCTTGCATTTCCATTTTAAATACGGTTGAAATTTATCTCCTGTAATTTAACGTTAACATGATATTCTTTCAGTGTGTCATCATTGGCTTGGTTTATGTCAAATCAAGAGACAAGCTTTGTTACCTTGGGTCAACGCATTTTGGCATATCCCTTGAAGTAATCTATCTTCTCTCATATTTTACAGTTCTGTTTCTCTATGAATTTTGCATTTTTATATGTAAATATTTTTTGTCCATATCAGCAAAGATGCAAGTGATTGTCAAACATCTGACATTAATGTTGGGCTGTTGGGCTTCTTGTTCTGTTACTTGACAAATTGCACCTTGAAGTGCACAATATGTAGTACTGGTTAAGTAGAAATTAATCGTCTTAGACAGGTGATGATTTCTTGTGAGTGCAATAGCAATACTATTCTTGATGAAGATGTAGTGTTTTTGTGTTTGAGTAATGATAGGATGTTTTATTTGTTTATGAATGATTCAAGCTATACAAAAGCCTATAGACAATAAATTTATAGGTTGGAAAAATAAAAAGTAGGAAAGCTGTAGTCCCTTAGATGTATAACCCTCCCAAGAAAAGCAAATGGTGCCAGTGACTAGCAATGATTGTTCCTTGATAAGCCTCCTGATTGTTGGAAACCAACCTGTCAGTCCTTGATGAGGATGCAGTCGAGGAGGTGTTGCGAAAATTTACCAAGGCAACCAACCAAGTATTCATTTTGTGTGGTTCTTCAGCCTAGTCTACAGTATGTAATTTTTTTTCTTCTTTTGAGCCCTTAGAGATGATGTTGGAGGAAACATATAATATTTTGTAATGTGTCACTAATGAAGGGATCACTACCATAGGTAACATATTATTGAATAAAAAATGAGGCCTAGGAAAATATGATAGATGAGAAGAAGTGTCAATGGCCTATCATCTCCAAGCTTTTCTAGAGTAAAAAAGTGACCTTGTAAAACAATCACAATGATAAATTGTTATCCAATCAATGCAAGATTTCTATATGTTTTGGATGGTGCCAATAGTGGATGAAAAGTTCGTCATATCCAACACAGCAGCTCAGTTACAGAGTGATACAGCTTGATCTTACATGTCATTGAAGAGCATATGGAAATTGGCAAGTTGGATAATATACGATAAAATTAACATCAAAAAATTCCATTAGGCTTTCAATACGTTTAGATAGAGAAGGAAAAAAGTGACTTCTACACATGAAGATGTGATGGGCCTTATGACATGAATTACAAGCAGTAAGATGAAGCATGATCGCCTTGACCTTGTGAAAAGAAGAATCACTATCATAAATTATTCCTTTGACAGAATTTCTCTTTTCACTGTTCAGATAAATGTAAGATGAAACTGATATAGTCCAGTAAGGGGCCTGCAATATTTAAGAATCAGAAGATGAGGTAATGCAGTATATTGTGATTTATCATGTGAATTATGTCTGTGGTATTTTGTTTTCATCAGCTTATCAAACGTATATGGTTAACAATTTTTTAAACCATACTACCATTATTTCTTTCAAGAAAATTTAGAGACCTTGAGGAAAGCCTCTTAAGTTCTTTTCAAAGAAAGTAAACAGATTTGATTCCTTCTGAACCCCATGAAAAAAAAATTTCTTCCATTACCCATGTATTTCTTCTTGAGTTTGTCAACGGTCTTAAGTTTTTAAATTATATACTATCAAGTGTTGTAACTTCCCTTTTATGTTTTTCTTTAGCAAATGAGTGGTGATTATTATGTCTACAGGGTGCGTATGCACTATGGACATCCTGATGTCTTTGATCGGGTTTTTCATTTATCTAGAGGTGGCATAAGCAAGGCATCACGTGTAATCAACATTAGTGAGGACATATATGCAGGTACATTTCTTCTCTTAGAAGGGGCTTCTTTTTCAAAAGTCAGAGCTATTGCTCTGACTTGAATTTAATTCATATTAGCCATGAGATTAAGTTAGAGAAGACCTGTTTCAAACGAAAGCTTGTCAACTCACAAGTAATTTCGTCATTGACGTCCCTAATGTAGCATTTTAGTTATGAAACGATAATAAATGATCTGAAGGTTCTCATAAATCAAGCTGTCTAAATTCACCATTGGTTGTTGACTTCTTAAGGAAACACAATTAAATATGTGAGCCTGTCAATTGGTTATTTTGGGTCAAGTAAGAACCTGCATATTTTATAGGCAAAACTGGGGTTGTATACACATATACGGTCAAACTAGCTGTATACACATCATTTTTTGTACTTGTCTTCTATATTTCAAAAATCAAACTATACTACAAGTCTACAACTTAATCCACTTCATATTCAATATAGTACATTAGTTTCATAATTGTTGGAGTTAATTTTGCCGTTGAGTAATGCTGGCAAATTTAACTGTTGAAATTTGTTGAAATTTCATAAAACTTGGTACCTTAAGATGAAGGGATTATGAAACTCAAAGTACAATCAAAATTGAATGACATATACTGTATAGTATGCCAATACAATCTATTCAGTTAAAATATTTTTAAATAAATTAAAAATTAGAAAATAAGATGCATACAGCCATGTTGGGTGTTTACGTGTATACTGCCACATTGTTCTTTCATATTGCTAGAACACACTATTTTCATGAAGCCTTCTAGTTGGAAGGTACTGTAGGACACAGATTCAAACCAAATAATTTTGAGCGACTATTCTCTGAAGTAATATACACATGACGCTGTGTGGGGTGAAACACCCAGTATGATATACACATGCTACATAGCATATGTGAAAATAAGATGCATACATCATATGTGAAAGACAGAAAGACCCATTGTTGATTAACTGAAGTTATAAAAGATTGCATTTGTGCATGCATCTGTCCATTCATCAGTCCGTGTAAATTTGTCTTCTGCCAAATTTTGAAAGTCAGGAACTCGAGGATGACTGACACAGAAATGAAATTAGTGATGCCTCAGATGAACACAAGTATGATATCAGATGTGTTATAATACACCTTGCCAAAACCATGTTTCCATCATGGTGCCAAATGCGACACGTGTCGACAAAATTTTGGCAGCATGTGTCAGTTTTTTGACTTAACGAACATGATACCGATATGACATCGATATGGTAATTTTGTGAACAAAAGTGATTTCTTTTTACTACATTCCACCAACATGATAATGACATACTGATATTTTTCTGACACGTGTTAGTTTTTTAACTTGCCAAAGTCTAGCACGAAATCGACAATTAAAACTATGGTTTCCATCGATATGTCTCCATCCGTCTGGGTCACAACTCACAACTCAAAATCGTTTTTCACCTGATCTCCCTCCTTAGAGGGTGTGTTTCTGATGTACTCAAATGTGATGTGTCCTAAACCTGCACAATTTTATTTTTTTTCAAATGTATTTGAGTGTTTCTGGCATTTTGCACAATATAGTCTAGTTTGCCCTGTGTTGCCATTAAGTTGTGAATATGCTCCAGATTATTGTTCCAGATATTAATTGTTATTTATAATTTCGTCGTGAAATAAAGTGTTCTCTTTGTGACTGAGCTACATAATTAAATTGACCTATTCTTTATGGATTCGAGGTATTCTACATTTCCAGGCAGTTGTATTGATATTTTGTTTTGCCCCTATTGAATTCAGGAAGATTGCCTGTAAGAAAATAACTAAGTTGTATCATTCTACAGGATTCAATTCTACATTGAGACAAGGAAATATCACACATCATGAATACATTCAGGTCATATACTCATACCAATTAAACGTTCTTCTGTATATATGTGTGCGAATCCTCTTTCTTAATATATTCCCATCATACAGGTTGGGAAAGGTAGAGACGTCGGTTTAAACCAAATTGCACTATTTGAAGGAAAAGTGGCTGGTGGGAATGGGGAGCAAGTCCTAAGCAGAGATATTTACCGGCTAGGGCAGCTGTTTGATTTTTTTAGAATGTTATCCTTCTTTTTCACCACAGTCGGTTTTTATGTTTGCACAACGGTATGATGCTCCTTTATTTTTTTTCTTATTTAAGATTAAATATATTGACGAGATTAAGCCTCTGCTGAGCATGATTACTTTTAGTCTTTAGATCATCTGAGAATTGCCTTTTTGTGGCAGATGACTGTTCTCACTGTTTATGTATTTTTATATGGAAGAGTGTACCTGGTAAGTTCACAATTTGGAAATGATTTCTATTTGAGCTTGTCTAACAAGTTGCTTTGGTCTCTTTCAAGTATTAAGCTTCATGAGAATACCTGATCTGGCATCTTCACATTTTTAAATTAATCTGCTCTCTCTTTCTAATTTTCTTTGCAGGCATTATCTGGGCTTGATTCTGCCATTTCACGGGAAGCTAGAGATTTGGGTACAACTGCATTGGACGCTGCTTTGAATGCTCAGTTCTTGGTTCAGATTGGCATATTCACTGCTGTACCAATGATTATGGGCTTCATACTGGAATACGGTTTGCTGAAGGTTCGCCCAAATGTTTTACAGCCTTTCAATTTTTTTATTGATGATTTCTTAAGTATCTTAAATTTATTATGGAGACAATTTTTGATAAGAGATATACACCTCATAAACCCTTTAAAGAGCTCACAGATTAGATAAACTACCATGGATCAATCCTTCAAAACTGGCATTATGGAGTTATTCTTGAGAATTGAGATATATGCAACTCCTTTCCTTTTAAGGTCCCCACTATAGCGATATCTTTCTCTCAAGTTAAAGAAGCTAAATTATAATCTTTTATCATATTGAGCTTTGTATTCTATAATGTAACACTATATACAATATTGCAGGCTGTTTTCAGTTTTATAACCATGCAACTGCAGCTTGCTTCCGTTTTCTTCACTTTTTCTCTTGGAACTAGAACACACTACTTTGGACGGACAATTCTCCATGGTGGTGCTAAAGTAAGCTTTTATTCTTCTATCGGTCACAATATATCATTTTTAATTTCTTAACAAATTGACATACACAAATATTAATTTACAGTATAAGGCGACTGGTCGAGGCTTTGTTGTTAAGCATATAAAATTTGCTGAAAATTATAGGCTATATTCACGAAGCCACTTCGTAAAGGCGTAAGTATCGTCTCTTATCACAAAATAAAATCTGTGTGTTTTCCATTGATGACTTTCAACATCACCTTCTCTGAACCTTGTATTTGCAGGCTTGAAGTTGCACTTCTACTCATTGTCTACATAGCATATGGTTATACAAAAGGAGGTTCATCGTCGTTTATACTACTTACGATCAGTAGTTGGTTCCTTGTCTTTTCGTGGCTTTTTGCTCCATACATATTCAACCCCTCTGGGTTTGAGTGGCAGAAGTAAGATCATTAGCATGACTGATATTGTTACTGATGCTATTTTTTCATTTTCTTTTTATAGTAAGTCTCCTCATGCGTATGGTTGCTTGTTGTAGCAAAACTTCAGTCTCATTATATAATGGTAACGGATAATACCATAATGAATCATTAACAGACCAACCATTTCTTTCTATTTAATGAAATCTAACTTTAACTCAAAAAAAAAAACCAGTCCAACCATTTCTGCATTTCCGGGGAAAAATGTGTTGACTTCAAGTGGCTCAGATGATCATTTTGTGCAGTTTATGATTCATCTCTAGTCACATTATTACTGCACTACTGACAGGACCGTCGAGGACTTTGATGATTGGACTTCTTGGCTACTTTACCGAGGTGGAGTCGGAGTGAAGGGTGATAATAGTTGGGAATCTTGGTGGGACGAGGAGCAGGTTAATTTGTACCTCTTGTATACTCAAACTTTTATAAGATCTTAATCAATGATCCTTGAGGAACCATAATGCTTAACTATTTCCTCAATGGATGGCCTGATGATAATTTTAGCATGCTTATTACATTTTTTCCTTTTTCTTTTTCATGTTTGTTTTTTTCGTGTTTGCAGATGCATATCCAAACAATGAGAGGCCGCATCCTTGAAACAATTTTGAGCTTAAGATTTTTCATTTTTCAGTATGGAATAGTGTACAAGCTCCATCTCACTGGAAAGGATACTTCCCTGGCGGTAAACATCTCTTCCTCTTCCTCCATAAATTTTATTAGAGAGGAATAGAAAGAGCTAATTACTACGGATGATGCCATATGGTGTATTGCAGGAACGCAATCCTTAATTGTCCCATGTGGACACATTTAAGTTATAAATTGTGTTTAATTACCTCCAGACCATTCCTATAAATGAGGGGGTTGTGATTCCGCCTCTTTTCTTCCAACAACGTTCTCTGAAATATTACTCAATAATGTCGTCAATATCACCTAGTATTGTCTTAGTTATTTTCCAATTGAGCTTCAAAATCCTTGCATTCTTGAGCCTCCACACTTACCCAAGGTTTGTCTTGGTCCCCATAGACAACATTGCTTTTTGATGCCATGGATCTCAATCTTTAACAAATTGAGCTAAATGACCATCGTGCCTTATTCTTGTTCATTCTTTGAATGGTATAAACGACCGTAACGGATGTTGACTTAATTTGAAGGAAATTATGTAGAAGCTTTTGTTGCTAGCATGGTGTCCTGAAGCACAAGAAGATTTTGTTTGTTGGTGTCAAATAGGCGGTTTGTGGACTTTCCCATTTTATCCTGGTCATGGAATTTATAATAATAAACCCAAAAAATGGATTCTTGTTCAAGAATGAAATTTTCGATAAATCTTAACTAATAGTGAACATGGAAAGAACATGTTCCAAATTTTAATGAATTCCCTTTCCAAATATTGTTGGAGCTACACAAGCCCTTCCTGCACATCATAAATGTCCGACAAATAGGAAGAATGCTAAAACAAAATGAGGTGACTAACCAACTTCAGAAGAGAGTTAACTGATTAAACATGATCTAATGATAGAACCATTGTATTTTGGCCTCTCTTTTCCCAAGGTTTTGATATTTTTTATATTTTGCTTTTGCTTAATTGAACCAATTCAGTGAATTTGGGGAAATTTTTACTTATTTATTAAAACTCAAAAGGCAAAAGGTGTAGGAAAAAATATTAAGTTTTGTAATTATAACAATAACAAAAGGCAACTCTTTAGTTGTTGAACTCATAATTCATAATTATGCTTCATTAACATTTGAATCATGTCACTTACAAAAAGCACAATGAAAAGCAAAAGGGATTAGAAAAAAGCATGTTAGAACTAGAACTATAATAATAATAATTGCAAACAAAATTTTACAACTTAACTTTTGTAGTATTTCAATATCCAAACTACATTAAAATTAAAACAATTATTGAAAATAATAATAATGCGGACTGATGAAACTTACACAAGTCCTAATTCTAATACAATTAACGGCGGAGAAATAGGGAAAAAAATACAAAAATTAGTATATTATTACAATAATAGAACTTGCAAACAAAAATAAAAATAAAAGATTGGACTCTTGCAAAATTCAAATTACAACAGGATTAGAAATTTTATTAAAAAGACTTTCTAGCAAAATCATATTCAACAATATGGAAAATAATAAAAAGGGACTAAAAATTCACAAACAATAAATATACACCTTGTCTATTAATTCCCATTAATTGAGGCCCCCAACATAATTAGCTTGCACATGCATAGCATGTACCATGATGGCTAGTTTGAGTAAGAAATCCTTTGTTTGTTTAAAAAGTCTCCACCAATATCCTAGAGACACTTTCAGGTTTTCTTAGGAAAGAAATAGGAATGAATTGGTAGTGATGTAGCCATGTAATGTCTATGAGGGCCCAACCCAAATTGTCCCATGTGAAAACTTCAAAGATGTACATTGTATTTATTTTTATTTGAATAATGACTGATGGTTACTTTATAAAAAGTCCACAAAATGGGACACGTATGATAAGAATGTTAATGTTTTTCTTCCACTTTCACCCAACTTCAATAGATTCATGGAGTGTGCAATGCTTCGAATTTGGGGAAAAATATTAACCAAACTGTACTAAACGATTGCTTTTCAAACTGAAGCAATTTAATGTTAAGACCAAATCAAACAATTTGATTACAAATATAGTTGACAACATGGTTTCTATACTTGCAGAAATAATGCAATATTAAAAATTGATAATATCTTTGAAAAGAGATACATCAAGGTTATAATTCTAGAAATGAAAACAAATAAGAAGATGTGAATGCAAGGGTGATGCCAAGGCAGCAAGCCCAAAAGCCTCAGTTAAGTATAGAGGCTACGTTGTAGGCCCATTTGAATTGAGGCTATAAATTAGAGAATACCATGAAAATATATTTTTTATAAAATCAAAATGGCAAATGAATGATAATACTACATAAGCAATCACATAACATCCTCAACTACAAATGTGAAGCTAATTGTAATGTTCAAACCTTAAATATAAATCTAACAAAAATTAAATTAAACATCCTGAAATATATTCAAAGCAATGATTAAAATAAGTGAAAATGTAAAACACCAAGGGATTGCACAATATGTCATGTATTTCACTTAAACATAAAGCTAAAAATATTAAAGCTAAAAAAAATTGATTAAAGCAGCAAGGTTTTCAGCTAGCTAGTAGGTGTGTTTTCTACCTCATCATGGAGGAAGATTGGTAGCATCTTTTCTTTAGATGTTCATCAATCAGTGCTTGGTAGGTGAACTTAGTTGGCTTGGACACGTCCCATAGTATCTTGATTGAATGTTTCTGGGATAAGTGGATGAGCATGAGAGGCATGTGGGGCAGATAAGAAGTAATATGGAGATTGTTGCCACATACATTCTGGTGGGGTCGATGGTTGGAGCACAATCGGAGAATTTTCAGATGAAAACTAAACAGGAATGGAAAGATGGGCTTTTCAGATCAGTTAGTGAGTGATCTAAACTAGTAGGGAAGAGAGAGATAGTGGTGCAACTATATCAGCTTGGTTGGTTTTTGTTGCTTTACGATTGAGTGTGTCTATCATTTGTGCTGTTGTTTATTCATTTCCCCTTTTCTTCTTGGTTTACTTCTAATTTTCTGTCTGCAGTTATTATCCTCTTGAAATAAAATATTCTTTAAATATTCCCCAACTGCTAAACATAGTGATGAAAACTCAAAAAAACAATGTTCAAAACTAAAAAGGTGAAAGTTTTTCTTAAAAAAAGTGAGTCATTGTTGGACTCAGACGAGGAAAAACGAAGTGGGGAGTTGGGGGTGGGGGGTGGGGGGGTGTGGTTTGTTGTGAGGAATCAAGTTTGAAATGCCCAGCAAGTGTTGGTGTTGTTGAACACTTACATGGTTTTTCCAACAAAGTGTTTGTACTTCCTAGGTTGCAATTAGTCGGAGTCTCATCAAGGAACGATATTTCTTGTTATATCTGACAATAGAACCATTCTTAATGATTAAATTTTAGTTTAGTTTACAGCTATTCTCTAATTATTATCTGTCTTTCTTGTGTTATAAGACAGTTTGTTGCTGTCATCTCAATAGTAATGGCACTGATGTAATATTGCTTGTCTTCTCTGTATAAATAAAAATCATCTCTGCCCTCTGTGATCTATCGAGAGAGTGGTTTTTCCTCATTGTTTCTTTGCCGTGAATTGCAAGGTGTTTGATAGATTTGAGGTGCCCTTCTAGGATGACTGCCTCAATGATTATTAGGTCTCAGATTTAATATTGTTGCCAATTGTTTAGATTTAGTCAACTTCTTAGTCAATTGATTGGACATGGAAGGTTGATCAGTAGGCCCATTGTTATTTGGTTCTGGACAAGATGTTGAGTTGTTGACTATGAAACAAAGAAGAGCCTTATTCTTATTCTACCATAGCAAGATGTTGCCATTGTTAATCTGGACTAAAAATGATTCAACTCATTGGGTATACCAGGAAGAAAAAATTTTGGATAGAGTCTGCGGTAGGGATGAGCACTGGCTACGGAGCAGAGAACAATAGTGAGGCAAAACTATACTAGTCCCATACTCTTCAAATTTGTTTTAAGTGGATATCATATACTCATGCATTGACTATCAATATCCCTTTATCATTGCATGTTATGAAATTTATTTTTATGTAGACAACTAAAGGGGGTCGTAGGTATAAAATACAATATTTGAAGTTCAAAAGGATTATGGTATGTAATATTTATTTTCAGACTCTTTGAGCACCTCCAATATGTGGTCAAATCTGTTTTTAAGTGATTGCATAAATGTTTGTGGTATTTTGATTCTTCATTCAAGGCATTGGTGGGGTTCCTAACCTTTAGATGGTTTGTACTTGTTGAATGACTCTTGGGGCTTCAAATAAAGCAAGGCCCTTTGACAACTTGTTTGTCAGACTAATTGACATGGCCATTTTTGCAGCATATTTCTTGTATATAATCACCCTTCACCTCAGAAGTAGCCACAGAGACCTTGTGCTAAATAAAGAATGTAATACCATCATTTGGCAACAGAGTTTGCAATCAGTGGAAATTCCTTCATCTATTTTCCTTCATCAATATCACATTATTTTCTTAGATTCAATGAAAAAAGCACATGTATCTACTTTTAGTTGTACTGACTACATGCTATTTCTCCAGATTTATGGCTTTTCATGGGTTGTCTTGTTTATCTTTGTCATGATATTTAAGGTCAGTAACTATTAGTATTTCTAAACTCATTCTACACATGTGTATACTTGTTTCTGCTCTTTGCTTTATATACTTGTTTCTATTATCATTGCAGGTCTTTACTTCAAGCCCCAAAAAGTCGGTCAATTTCCAGCTGATGATGCGGTTCATTCAGGGTGTGACAGCAATAGCACTAATCGCTGCTCTCATCCTTATTGTTGCACTCACAGCGTTGTCCATACCTGATTTGTTTGCAAGTGTGCTTGCTTTTATTGCAACTGGTTGGGCAATTTTATGTGTAAGATGCAATTCCCATGTTTTTGCCTATGGTTCACAAACATCCTACTTAATTTTCTAAAATATGGAGAATTGAAATTGAGCTTATCCTTCAGGAATCACTAGCTAAAGCTTGCAAAAAGTTCCATCTTTTCATAAAATCGACATAAATTTACGGCTTGTGATCTGAGCATGTTACAAAGATATTACATTATGTCAAGCTTACCTGTGCTCTTCAACTGTCTGATTTTCAGCTTGCTATCACATGGAAAAAGGTGGTTAAAAGCTTAGGTTTATGGGACTCTGTCCGTGAGATTGCTCGGTTGTATGATGCTGGAATGGGCATGATTATCTTTGCCCCTGTGGCACTCTTGTCGTGGTTTCCATTTGTCACGACATTTCAGTCTCGCCTTCTTTTCAACCAAGCATTCGGTCGGGGACTGGAGTTCTCAAAAATCTTGGCTGGAAATAAAGCAAATGTTCAGGTTTAAAGTCATGTATGGAAATAGCACTTCTCCTCTCCTTATGTTGTTTAGATTTATATTGTAGCCATTGAATCTTTCACCCACCTTTCCAAGTTTTAGAAGATTGTCACCCAATCTCTCTTACGATGAACTTTAATATTTGAGCTTCTGTTTGTCCTCTGAAATGTGGGGTATTTCGTAAAATTGTGTTTAGTCTTAATCATACATTCCACTAGAAAAAATTTGTAGCATTTTTATTTCGCAATTTGATGTGTGTAATTCTGGCAGTGAGACGGCTTTGATGGTTTTGGTGGTTGCTTGTCCTGGAATGATTGTTTGACAATGGATGTAAACCCTTAATTCTCTATGAGGTGCAAATTCGTTTCCTTTTGTCAGTTAAATCTGATGTGGTTCAAATGGGCTTGTCTCATTTAAGAATGAGTCGTTGGAGTTCGTCCTATCCTATTGAACTGAAAAGATATTCCATTGGTTTTTTTGTTATTTGCTCAGGGCAAAGCTGGGAATTTAATGGGAGCTAATGCACAACTTAAAAATGGTCCTATTGGAACATGTGTTACCTTAATTGTTTTCCCCATAATAATATAATTATAGTCATCTATAATCATACTGGTTCATTTAAAATACATGAAACATTTTATCTAACGGAAGAAAATAGGTAGGATGGCTTTAATGGATGGGATAATATTAAAAAATATATCTGATGTTAATCATAGCTTGGGTGTGATGGAAGAAATTAAGGTTGTTTATGAGTGGAAGCATGCTGCATGTTTGCGGTGCTTTACTTCTGCTTATGAGGAGAAGGTATGTCTTGCCAAGGTTTGCCTGATCATTACATCATTTGAGAAGAAAGCTTTTGGTGCTGATGGTTCAGGGTGCTCTGGTGAGTCTTTGCCTCTGGGTTCTTAGGTGGGAGGTGTGGGCTCTCAAGAAGGGGGTTCAAGGGCTCTAGGGTGTGTTGTCTGTGGCTCGGGCAGTGGTTCTAAGGTGTTAGGTGGTGGTGACCAGGGAAAGGGTATTGGTTCTCATAAAGGTAGGGGAAAGAGAAAATTTGTGTGATGGATTGGTCTCAGGCTACTTGCAGTGGTGTGGTGTCAGGCGTTTGAGGTGTGGCTCAAGGTACTTTTGCTTTGAGTACCTCTAATCACTTTGGGGTACTTACGAGTACTAGTGGCTCGATGATAAGAGGAAAATCAAGGGCCAAGGAGCGTGTGGATTTACCTAACAACTCTCGTTCCTAATGAAGGTTCTCTAGTGGAATCTTCGAGGGGCTAACTTAGGTGGTTGGTTGTGGGGTTATGTTTGTTGAGAAGATAGGTTAAAGTGCTTTTGATGTAGTGTTTTTGTTGGAACATAAATTGAAGTTGGTTGATGCTATTTTGCCATTTGTGCACTTTGTATGGTTTGGAGCTTTTTATGTCACAATTAGGATCATGCTCCACGTGGGAGGATTTTGGTTATTTGGAGTCCTGCAATGGTAGTTGTGAATAAGGTGTGGGAGTCAAAACTTGCCATTTCTCTACATGTTGCTTGGCACTATAAGGAATTACAGGTATCAATGGTGGTTTACGCGAGGAACCGTGCTCATGATTGGGCGTTGAATGGATTGTTCGTGAGGCGTTGTTGGAATTACCATTGTATGGGGGAGTGCTCACTTGGTTTGGCTCGTGGAATCGTCATGTGGTGTGGTCTAGATTGGATTGGTGCTTTGTATCTAGTAATTGGTTGTCTCCATTCCCTGATAGTTATAGGCTTCTTAGTGATCGTCAAGCTAGTGGCCATGCTTTTATGAAGATCTCTGTCGATGTGTATAGAGTTTGAGGTTAATGAAGTCTTTTAAATTATATAACCATTGGACTAAGTATCTAGCTTTTATGGATGTCATGAGGAATGCGTGGTCCTATTTTGTTGTTGGCACTGTTATGTTCCACCTTGCTAAAAAGTTAGCGGTTACTTGTCAATGCGTGGCTCAGTGGGCTTGGGAGACATTCGGTAATGCCTCGAAGGAAGTAAATCAAGTGAAAGACCAGATTAGTGTCGTGGTTCAGAAGCTAAGGGAGTTGGATGCTATGGCTTATGACGGAGATAGTTCTACAATGCGCTTTAAGCTTTATAATCGGGAGGCAATTCTTCAAACGAGGTTGCAAGCTGCCTTGAACCATGAGGAGAGGGTATTGCGATAGCAATCAAGGGTCCTGTGGTTGAAGGCAGGGGATTCTAATTTCTCCATTTTTCACCGAATCTTGTTGATTTGCCATGTTCGCAATGAATTGAGGCGCCTAAAGGATGCTTAGGGATGCCCTTTTTGGGATGACTAGTTGATGATTGAGGCTTGGTCTCACTTCCATCTTTTTATTGGTCTATAATAGCTAGTAAGTAGTGGTGCAAACGGATATGAGAATTTTGTCTTGTATTTGTATGCGTATTTATTTTTGAGATGATATGGATTGTCGAGATGGATATGAATATGGAATCAATTTTAAATCTTTTCATATGAATATGGAATCTTGTATTTGTATGTGTATTTGTTTTTGATCATTTTACTCTTTGTAATTTACCATTCTAGAGTTAAATTATAGTTTACTCGCTCAATTATTTGTGTTTTTCAGCTTGTTACCTTAAACATTTTTTTGTTACAACTTGTCTCCCTTAATTATAGTAAATTACAACAAACCCTAGGTAGATGTCGTTAAAATTTCGCATGATTTGATCATTTTATCCTCTGTAATTTACCATTCTAGGATTAAATTACAGTTTATCTTCCTCAACTATTTGTGTTTTTAAGCTTGGTACCTTAAACGTTTTTTTATTACAACTTGTCACCTCATTAGTTAAATTACAATTTAACTCCTTAACTATTTGAGTTTTGCAACTTGGTATCCTAAACTTTTTCTGTTACAAATTGTCCCCTTCCATTAGGATAAATTACAATAAATCGCTTTTTTGAATAAACATCGTTAAATTTTTATTTTGTCTAACTGTTTTACCTGATAAGAACGTTATCCCTACAGAATTCTTTTTTCCTCACCCACATTCCACTCGACATAAACCACAGTTGCCAACACCCTTTCTAAGTGGATTGAGACATTCGATTGAGATATACTTGATGATGATAAGGAAGAAGTTTGAAATCTTTCTATGGTGTTGATGAAGCTCAAGATCATCAATTTATCAAGAAAGCAGAGAAAAAAAAGATTTGGAAAAGAAGGTGAAAGGAGAAAGTTTTGTTAGTGAAGTTGAGTTTAAGGTTTATGACATAGAAAAATAAAAGAGGATGGACAAGAAAAAGATTGGAAAGAAATGCAAATTTGTCTAAAAGAAATATTGTAAAGGTCATGTGATCTTTTAAATCTGACGGAATAGTCTTATTATTTAAGAGAGGTAGTTGAAGGAAGCAAGTTGTAACAAAAAAAGTTTAGGATATTAAGTTAAAAAACTCGAATAGTTAAGGGAGTAATGAAAGAAAATTAGAAGGGCAAATTTGTCTAAAAAATTGTAACCCTTCAAACTTGACAGAAGGGGTTTTGTTGTATAATGGAGATAGTTGAGGAGGGTAAGTTATAACAAAAAAAATTAAGGTACTAAACTGAAAAAGGTGAATAGTCAAGGAAGTAAATTGTAATTTAACCTAAAAGAACTCAACACCTTCCCATCTCAAACCCATCTTCTCATTTCTGTAGTAACAACTCTACCCTCATAGCCTCCTGTGCTTCTTCGGAGGTCGTCTTCCTTCGCAACCCCCTTAAAAAAACTATTTTAATTTTTTTTGTTCATGTTGATAGAATATTTTTGTTAATATGTAGATATTAATATATAGATTTTGTATTTTTATTCTACTTTTATTCTTATGTACCAAACAATTGAAATGAATTGTCTGCTAATTCCACTTTGCATTTTAATTACTTATCAAACATAAGAATGGAATAAAACTACTCTATTTCATTTCATTCCATTCTAAATACCATTCTAGAGTTCATTCTATTCCTAGCTATTTTCATTCCAATGTACCAAAAGTAACAATTATTGGAACAAGTGTTAGAATAAATGAAAAAAATTAAGATAAATATTAATCAACTTTATTATCAAAATATATATCTAATTTGAAACATGTATACATTATATTAAATACGAACAGCCCCGCTTTACATTTTGTGAGAGCCCGCATGGAGGTGACCAACTACACCTAATCACCCTTGATACTAAATATATATTGTTTTTATTAAAAAAATAAACATATCGTATACATTTACGTATAAGAATTAGGAGTACAAACGGATCTAATAAGATGAGGATATTAGTGTTACTATATTTGTATCTATTTTTGAAGTACGGATAGGAATACAAATATCATCAGGATATAAAAAGTGTATATCCATATTCTTAAAAAAGGGATACAAATACGAATATGGTACGGATATTTGACGAACAGATAAGAATATGGATTTAGTAGAATATCAAAAAAAATTATATCTAAAGCTTCAAATATATGTAAGTGAATATACGTTATATAACTAATCCTATGAAAACTAGTCAATTATGACTATTATCATTAAAATATATATATTAAAATCAAATTAAAGAATATATCTGTGTATTACAGATATAATACGGATAACAGATATAGATCGGATATTATAAAAGATTTGAAAAATGATATCCTTATCTGTAATGTGTGACCACTCCTACTACTTTCACCATAATTTCTAACATATTCTTCAAATAATCTATATAAATTTATCTTTATTTTATTATTATATGAATCTATATAGTCATTTTTATTCATGTTACTAAACATATCATCTATTAGTACTATACAATTAACTAATTTATGTCTAAGATCCGTAATTAAGCTAAACATGCCCACTTTAGAGGTTCATCCCAATAATTATTATATTTAGTTTCCATTAATTTGATAATAACTCTATATTGTTAAAAACATTTGTAATATTAAATAAATTAATTAAAACTAGAGAACTTGTTGGATAATATTGACATGATAATTGTTTTATTATATTATGAATTGGCTCTAAAAAATTATGAATTATAGTAGAATTTTGTCAATCTTCATCATTCAATAAATCATTAGATTTTGTATTATAAAATCTTGTAATTATATTACAATAAGGTAGACTTGAACTTACTGATGTTTAAATAAATAAAATAGTTGTTTTTATATTTTCTATATAAGGCGTAATGCATTCTATACCATCTTGCACAATTAAATTTATTATGTGACAACAACACCTACAATGAAATAATTCAACATTTAATATTAGTTTTATATTTCTTTTTAATAATTCTATTGCAACATTGTTATTAGAAGCATTGTCAAATGATATTGTATTTATTCTAAAAAATATATTATATTCTTTAGCAATATATTCTATTATATTTGATATAGCTTTACTAATATGTGGATAATCAAATACTTTAAAAGCAATTAATTTTTTTGTAAATTTCATTCTATATCTATCCAATGTGCAGTTAAACATAAGTATAGAAAATTATTTGGACCAGTTCAAACATCACATGTTAATGATATTTTACATAATAAACTTAAAAATATTCTAATTAAATCTTTTTTATTTTTTTTTAAATATTTTATAAATTATATTTTTTGTTGTATTTCTAGAAAAAACTTTTAAATTGTGGATTCAAATAATTTTGTACACATTATTCAAATGTTTTATTTTCAGAAAAACAAAGAGGTTGTTTGTCTTGTATTATAAATTTTGTTATTCCATATTTAACTTCTTCTATATTATATTTCCAGTTTACTATACCATTACTAGAACCTATTTGTAATTTAGATTGTCTTAAATCAGTGTTTTCATCTTCATTATGTTTAGCTATATATTTTTGTACATGCCTAACTATGTGACCTATCCCTCCTCCCCTAGGACATATATATGTTGTACTACAATAATTACAAAAATACATATTTTCATCTACAGAGTCTAAAGTTACATACTCCCAAACCCAAGAACTTTATTTCCTAAGTTTCTTAGAGGTTGTGGATTGTGTTGAGGTGTTTTGGGGTTGGTCTAACTCCTAGGTAGGGATATAATCATGACTACCATTGTTTTCCATTTTAATATAAAAATTTGATTATAAAATAAAAAAACCTTATCCCACAAAACCCAAAACTCAAAAATTAAGGGATTAGAAGTAGAAAAAATTTGAAGGGATTAGAAGTAGAGAAAATTTGTTGTTGGAGGCTAGTGGAGAATAGCAGACGCAACGGAGTCCAAAGTCAAACAGCAAAACTTAAAATCTTCTTCACTTGAGTCTTGAGCAGAAAGATGAAATTGAGAGAAAATTATAGAGGATGAGAGTAGAAAAGAGAAAATTGAGTTGTTGTAAGTTGCGAGAAAAAATAGAATGAGTATGAGTGTATTTATAGGTGAAAAGAGAAGGAAATCTCAATATAAATTAAAAAAAAAAGGCAACGTTCACCCAACGTTCCATTAATGGAACGTTGGGCCAATGTTCCAATGGAACGTTGGTTTTTTATTTTTATTTTTTTTCCTTACATGCCAGCCCGACCCAGGCATGGCCTGCTTGCGATGGTGGGCCGAAATGGGCCTAGTCAGTTGGGTCGATTGGGGTCGTGCCCTTGGGCCTAGCCCGACCCAAGGCCCGCGGCGGGCCTGGCCTGACCTAGTCCACTCTGAAATTTTTTTAAATCGAGTCGGACGACCTAGAGCTGACCCAACCCGATTTCCATGTCTATTGTAACACCCGTGATTTTTTGTTGTGTTTTCAAACTATGTATCTGAATGGCCTGTGTGCTTGGCATGGTTCACCAACACGTATTGTAGGTGTGGGTAACCAACATGTTTTGTGGGCACGGTTGTGTGGTGCGTTTGGGCAATCCAAAGTGCTATTGGTTTTGAGTTTTGATTTAGTAATTGGTTTTCCCATTTGGTTTTGAGTTGATGATTATGTTTCTCTAGAAGATAATTTGAATGTTGATCTTTTTAATGATTTGTGATTAATAATCTTGGCCCCATTGGATCTTAATGATTATAAGACAATTATCCTTAGAAGTTTTTATGTTGATTAATTGGTCCTTGCAAAAGTGGATTGCTCATGGGATATTATAAGTGATTTGGATTGGATACATGTACATATACATACCTTGCCTTGCTATGACAACAAATTGTACTTGTATTAGATTCTTGCTAATGAGTATGTTTAATGCATAAGTTGAGTGGAATGGTGCTATGCTTGGCACGTGTGTGGCTTGACACCTGTGTTGTCCCATGCAAATCTTGATGATTTCATGTCTATATAAGAGAGGAAATGCTGCATGAGTTGGAGGAGATTTTTCTAAGTTCCTCTAGAGTTTTTGAGAGAGATGAGAAGAGAGTCTTTGCTAAGAAGAGAAGAGGAAGAAGAGAGTGATTGTTGATCTTCTGAGGTTTGCATGTGAGAAAGAAGGCTTGAAAAGTGTTCTCAGGTCAAGTCATCATGGAAGTCCTTGAACATTGATTGACAGTTGAAGCTTGCTGGAGAAGTTATCATTTGAGGTGAGTTAAACTCACGTTGGTGTTGGGTTCACTTCTCTACTCTCTCTGCATATGGGTTGATTTGGGTGTGTCTCTATATTTTAGTTGTTGCGTGGGCTTTGATTGGGTTGGCCATGCTTTGAGAGAGGTAGGAGCTACTAGATTTGGAGCTTCGATGAGGAGGATAGTCCACGGTGCCATTAGGTTGCCGTGTTTGATGGGTTGCTATTTGGAATCAAGTTATACACTCTACAGATAGCATTTAATATATGATTGATTCATGATTCTAGATACATGTTGGATACATGAATGGAGTATGAATTGAGAATGATTTTTTAGAGATTTCTAGATTGATTCAGTGGAATTTCCATTTATCATGCTTGCTGTAACTCAAGTTTCTTTTTGACCTTGCTGTCTTTAATTGAATATATCTTGAGCTATGATTATTGGATTTATGAAATCTTGGATGCATTGGATAAAGGATTTTAGTATCTTTAATTTGGTATATTACATGAATAATTCTAAATTGGTTTGAAGCTTCAAATATGTGTTTTTCAATATCTTTAGTAATTGGGTTATTGGTTTTTTGAATGCAATAATTGATATTATGCATGTGTTGCCTTCCACTATTTTTTTTAGGCTTATATAATGAATGAGAGTTGTGAATTTGTTGTAGCTTTGTTGAATTTAGTTGTAAGCATGATTTACAACATTTAATGATGTATTTGTAAGCTTAAATTATGGTTGTTGTGTTCTCGATGAACATTATTTACTAAAATAGTCTTTTGGCTTCTTTGGTTGTTATTTTGAGTTCTAGTTGTTGAAACCTAAAATTTTTAATTGTGTATGGTAGATAACTTCTTAACCTATATCATGGTGTATTATACAAATTTTTATGGGCTATTTGCCGATCTGTGTGGAAGCATTTCAATAGCAGAATTTGAGTTATCTAGCTTCTATCATTGCACTTTGTTGCCTGACCTTATTGCCTTCGTTTAATCTTATCCTGAGATTTAGATATCTGATTCTTACAATTTCAATTGCAAATGATAGACAATTTTGAAATCTTCATTTTGATATATTATGTGCAATTTTCTAGTTTATGTGGCGAATTCTAGAATTGTTAAAAGTTGAGTTTTTTTTCTACTACTCTGGTTTTGCCCTTGAGGTGTCGGTGACAAGTGCGGGTGATAGGCGTGGGTCACAAGCGTAGTTTGGTGGTAGGGCATGGTCACGTGGTTTGGCCTAACAGTGAACTATGGTTTGTTTTTAAATTATGTTTTGAGCCATTGGTTGATATGAGTTTAAAATGTTTCAAAATGATTTAAGGAAAATGGTAAGAATGTTTTGAAAAATTTTACTACTGATTAGTTTTGTGGACCAAGAATCTGAGGGTCATGTTGCCGAGATCAAGGGATATGATGATATTCCTAGGTCATTGAGCATGATGCCTAGGTTGAGATTCGAAGATCAAGAGGCTTCAGGTAAGTGTTGTTGAGTTCTAGAGGTATGATACTTCTAAATTGTCTTTCACGAAACTGAGGCTGAGGTTTAAGGATTGAGATGCTAACTAGACGTATAATACTTTGGTTGCTTCAGACACTGAGACTAAGACATTGAGAGTGTGGACTCTACGTGGTTGGCTTGAGTGGGTATATGCACGTGCCTTATTTTTGGTGACACTTTAAGAGAGGACAACTTTTCTGTATGGTTAGCATTGTTGAGGATTCTTCGGAGAGGATGGACTTGGGACGAATAGGCTCCTCACAATGTAACTTGTCCATAGTAGTACAATGTACTTTGACGACAGCTTGTGGTTGGAGTCAATTACTTGTCGTCGGACAACACAACAAGATTTTTGTGAGTGTAGCTACAAGTTTGATATGATATTCTTGAGGCACGTCATATAAATTGAGTGCATCGGATTTTTTTGTAGATTTTGCTTCTATGGCTTTGTGATTTGGGGAGATGTTGTTTTAGAAATTTTTTGCATACTATTGAGTTGATATGGTTTTATAATGATATTCGATGACTTGATGCCTTTATATTGTGGCTTTTGATGCATGTCTAAGATCTGGATGCATCTTGTGGTTTTGGCTTGTGTAGCAACTGATTTTTAGGAGATGTCTGTTTTGGAGTTTTTGACATGCTCCCGAGTTTGACTTGGTTCCCCATGCTTTTGGTTCATTGTGAACCGTGGTTTGTCTGCAGTCAGTTGAACTATGGAGTTGGTTTTGTATGGTTGCTTTTCCAAAGGTTTGAGTTTTTTTTTGGTTTTGTTGTGAAGTGTGTATTTGGTAACCTTTTTAGTGATCATTTACGTGTGCTTGTGTTTTTGTTTTACAAGTGCAAATTATATGTCAACTTGCTTTGTAACACCTATAATTTCATTTGCCTTCTTAGTTGTACAGTTTATTGAATTAACTGAAGGTATGTGTGAGTGACGTGTATTTCTAGCGTAGATTGGTGGATGTGTACTCTTAGCACATAGTACTGGCATGTATTGGTGGCACGGTGCCCTGTGTCAATTTCCAGTTATTCAGTAGTTTGTTGTTGGATTTGGAGTTGTAATCTGGTTTGGATGTTGTTATCTTGAGGGAAGTAGATGTTTAGATCCTTGTGGAGATTTATGATGAATAATTTCGTTTAATTTTGGAGATTAATGTGGAATTTTGGGTGTGCACTTGGTTATTAGTTTCCATTTGTTCAAGCCATTTGATTTATTGATAAGTGATCATGAAAATTTGGATTTTGTGCATGGGATCCCACTTGCACATAGCCATGCTTGGGTGCAAGTTGTGCAAGTGTTGGAGATGCTTGCCAAGTGCATTTTGTGTTTATGCAAGTAGTTGTGGGTGTTGTGACTCATGGTTGCTTGTATACAACACTTGTTCTTGGTTGTGTGGGTGGTCCTTGGGCTTACGACTATTTAAGGAGTTGTTGGCTCGTCTCTCCTTATCTCATCTCACTTCACTCTCTTTTCTTTTCCTTGAATGAGAGAAAGAGTTGGGAGAGAGCTCTTAGCCTTCTTCTTCTCCTCCTTCTTCCTCCTATGAGTGAGTCTGAGAGAGAAGGGTGGAGAGGCCTTGGCCACAAGCTATGCTTTGTACTCAAAGGAAGGTAGCGAGCTCCAAGCATCGTTTCATCGTTGTAGACACCTCGATTTTGAGGTGACTCACTGATAGATCTAATGACAATGAATTCAGATCTTGCTTTCCAAAAACCCAGAATCTTCCAAGTGCATCAACTTAACCTAGAGCCATAGGTTGAAATCCAGGTGTAAATCCTACATCCTATTAACCCAACACAAACTCTTGCGCATTAAGCTAGCACATCAATTTAGCACATTTAGTCGGCATGCCTGATTAGCACACCTTTTCAACACATTTAGATAGCACACCTCATTGGAGCACCAAGCAAGCACACCTGACTGGCACACTATGCAGGCACACCTAACTAGTGCACCTTAGTGGTGCACCAACACAATTTCCAGGTCGAACGATGCTCCAGCCATCATACCCATAGTGTGCTATTACTCTCCACTATAATCAGTATGAGGATGATTCATTTGGTCTTGGGTGGAGGAGTCATTTGTTTCCCAAGACTTTAGAACTTCCGAAACTCTCAAAATCATTCACTATATAATGCCTTGGATAGTCATTGGTGAAAAGGGTTGGAAAAAAAGAGAGAGGAAGAGCCTTTGCACCTAGCATAGATGTGACCGTGCTCGACCCGGAGGGAGGGGGTGGGGAGGAGACCACAGCCATGCCGAGATGGCGAAGGCGCAAGGATAAAAGAAAAGAAAAAGGAGTCGCCACCTAGTCT
>JAMKQA010069694.1:0-22514 GCA_024699735.1 Posidonia australis | reverse complement strand
AAAAATGGATTTATTTGGTTTTGACTTTAATTAGGGTTTTCACTTGATTAATTTGGATTTTAAATGTTTTTAGGTGGATTTTGCTTGATTTAAATTTTAATTAGGGTTTTCACTTGATTAATTAGGATTGTAAGTGAATTTTGGTGAATTTTACTTATTTTGGTTTTAAATTAGGATTTTTGCTTAGATCAAGTTTGAGTAGGTTTGTGTGGGCTTGTGCGGGTCTAAGTGGAGTCTGTTTGGGCCTAATGGTCTTGTGTGGACCTAATGGGCTTGTGTGGGCCTAAGTGGGTCTGTCTGGGCCTAATGGGCTTGTGTGGACTTAATTGGGTCTGTCTGGGCCTAATGGGCTTGTGTGGGCCTAAGTGGGCCTAGGATTCTATGGAGTTAGGGTTTAGGAGTGTGGTTGCAACCAGAGCATCTTCCAGAGGAATCTGCCGCCAAGTGACTGCAAAATCGAGGTGTCTACAAATGTCTTGACAGACATAACTTGACGGCATCTTAAGAAAAGGTGAGAAACACTCTTAATGAGTTAATGTACATAAGACTTACCACACAAAAAAAGATAAGAGGAGTCCCTGACCTGCTATCTGGTAATAAGGTTAGTATTGGTGATAATCTTTTTGTACACTTCAAGTCAAGAAAAAATCTTGTACTTAGGAGGATATGTGTAACAAGTTAACATTAGAAAAGTATGTTAGCAATGTATTTTAAATTTACATGGAAATATGTGATAAGTTAAATTTTAAAATTATATATGTGAAATTACAAATATTTAAAAGGATATCTATGCAAATACTCCAAAGTAAGTGACTATTCATGTAAAAATAGCCCAACATAACGAACTGGAAGTTTCCCAATGAAGCAATGGGAATCAGCATTTTGCAAGTTGCACAACAGGGAAAAGCCGTGTACTTGAAAGGGTATGTGTGAGAAATTAACATCAGAGTTTGCTTATAATGAATTTTAATTTCACAGGAGATGTGCGATATGTTAAATTTTAAAAAGGTAAGTGTGGCATTGCAAGAATTTAAAAAGATATTTATGCAAATAGTCAAAAGCAATAACAGCATGAAGAGCATAAAAAATACTTTTCCAAACTATTTCATGTGCAAATGAATATTCATGTAAACATAATCCATCATAAGTCATAACGATATTGGTGGTTTCCATTAAAGCAATTGGCATCTTTTAAACTCTTAAACTAATCGAAAGTGCAAATTTCAAAATAAATTCCGTTGCCGGGACTCGAACCCGGGTCTCTCGGGTGAGAGCCAAGTATCCTGACCAACTAGACTACAACGGATTTATGGGATTGTTTGGAGAAATTTAATACTATTAATATAAAAACTAAAAAGTTACCGACACGGTTATGCAAACAGCAGAAAAGCGCTCTCGCTCTCTGTATCTCCCTCTCTCTCTCTCTCAACATTCCAATGGAATCCGTCACCATCCACCACCGCCACCTCTGCTACTTCTCCCACTCAACTCCTCCCCCACGCCCACGCCTGCCGCATCCTCCTCCTCCTCCTCTTCCCACCATCAGAAAACCACTCTCCTCCTTCTCTCACCCCAGCAAACCCCTCCATTCCTTCACCTGCCACTCCTCCACAACCACCTCCTCTTCCTCCAACAGCAGCAGCCGATGGGCCGACCGCCTACTTGGAGATTTCCACTTCTCCTCCTCCTCCTCCTCTTCCACCCCCAACGAGCCTCCCGTCCTCACTCTCCTCCCCGCCCGGGACCGCACAGTCCCACTCCCCCTCCACTTCTACCAGGTGTACCAAAGCTCTCGTCTTCCTTCGACCATCTCATCAAAATCTCTCCTTTCTCGCTAATTCTTCTCTCTTTCGTGGTTTTCCTCGTTCTCAGGTTCTGGGATCGGAGGCGCATTTCCTGGGAGATGGGATAAGGCGCGCGTACGAGGCTCGGGTTGGGAACCCTCCGGTCTATGGATATAGCCAGGAAGCTCTCCTCGCTCGCCTCCAGATTCTCCAGGCTGCTTTTGACACTCTCTTCAACCCGGATAGCCGCGGGGAGTACAACCGGGGGCTCCTCGAAGACCCTGACTCGGCCATTGCCACTGACGTCCCGTGGGACATGGTCTCTCCTTTTCTTTCATTTTGTTGTTTCTGTCTCTCTCTCTCTCTCTTGGAATCTGTCTTCAGATTCTCTGGTTTGTGCTGTAATGTGGGTGTTCTGTACAGGTGCCGGGTGCGCTGTGTGTGCTGCAGGAGGCTGGAGAGACGGAGGTGGTTCTCCAGGTGGGCAGCATGCTGCTGAAGGAGAGGCTTCCCAAGCCCTTCAAGAGGGACGTTGTGCTGGCTATGGTGCTCGCTCATGTGGATATCTCGAGGGATGCCATGGCTCTTAGCCCGCCGGACTTCATTAAGAGCAAGGAGGTGCTAGAGCGAGCTTTGAAGCTCTTGCAGGTACCCATAATGAGTGTTCGTCTCATTCTGGAGTCTTATGTATCGATGCAAGTAGTCATCTGTTTCTTGCCATTACATGTGAACTGGGATACGCATTACATTTATATATCAGCATTGTTGCATTTCTTACTCATTGCATTCCATATGCGTCGCTTTGCTAAGCAGCAATTATGTTACCTTGTCTTTTGTTGGATAAGGAAATGTAGTCTTGTTCAAGAATTTTGATTATCACAGGAAGAAGGGGCAAGCAATCTTGCTCCTGATCTGCAAGCACAAATTGATGAAACATTGGAAGAAATTACTCCACGGTCTGTTCTAGAACTTATAGCATTGCCTCTTGATGAAGAACACAGGATAAAACGAGAGGAGGGCCTTCATGGTGTTCGCAATATATTATGGACTGTTGGAGGAGGAGGTGCTGCAGCAGCCGCAGGAGGCTTCACTCGTGAAGACTTCATGAATGAAGCATTTTTGCGGATGACAGCTGCTGAGCAGGTATCATAGTTACAATTGTATTAGGCAGTCTTCAATTCTATTACTTCGTAGTTTCTCATTTTCACTGATATCCATGTTTTTTGGTGTGTTTGTGCCATAAAGGTGGACTTGTATGTAGCAACACCAAAAAATATACCACCAGAAAGCTTTGAATGCTATAGTGTGGCACTAGCACTTATTTCCCAAGCTGTTGTAAACAAGGAGCCCCATCTTATTAAGGATGCAGACAATCTCTTCTTACAGCTTCAGCAGACTAAAGTGAATGCAGCAGGCATTGTATCTGATTATGAAACGAGAAGTGACCTTGAGATTGACTTTGCACTTGAGAGGGGACTTTGTTCATTGCTTTTTGGTGACCTTCATTGCTGTCACTCATGGTTGGGCATAAATGATGAAAACTCTCCATACAGAGACCCCTCAATTTTTGAGTTTGTAATTGAAAACTCAAAGGATGACGAGGATAATGATCTCCTTCCTGGGCTTTGTAAGCTGCTAGAGACTTGGCTCATGGAAGTAGTTTTCATCAGATCCAGAGATACCCAAGAAATTTTGTTCAAACTGGGTGATTACTATGATGACCCCATTGTACTTAGATATTTAGAAAGACTGGAGGATGGTGGGAGGTCCCCTCTAGCTGCTGCCTCTGCAATTGTAAAAATTGGAGCTAAGGCTACTGCTGCTCTAAGCAATGTTAAATCAAGTGCCATGCAGGCGTTGCAGAAAGCATTTCCAGTGGCTAAAAATGTAGATAGGCTGAATGAGTCTACTTCTGAAAATTCTGTTGATTTGGCAGAAAGAGCCAGGAGTTCCAATCTCCATGATTTCACAGGTGAAGATTTGATAACAAACAAAATAACGGATGCAACTGTGAAGATTATGTGCGGTGGAGTCGTGGTTGGATTGTTGACTCTTATTGGACTCAAATATTTACCCACCAGAAGTAGGTTTTTGACTGCTCAAAAGGATACTGAATCTGCAATGGCTGCTAATTTCATAAATATAGGTAATATTCCTTGGTCGAAGATATTTGACAGGTTTTCTCATTGTTCTGCACATATTTTCCGTACTGTGAGCATCCTCTTAAAAGCAATTTCAAGTATAGGCATGCCCCTTAGGTAATTAACAAGCCATCTGTAATACGGATTCTTTCAGTTTCCACTTAAACCACTAGTTGGCTAGATAGTGCTGTCATTGGTGCTGTCCAAGAAGAGAGTTTTCTGAATTCAGAATTGCATCAAGTCTCTTGCCAATTTAGCTTTTATGAAACCATATAAATTTCGGGGAATTTTATTTTTCTTAGTATGGATGCTTATATCTAGATACATCTAAATCAAGATTTTTTTGGCCCTACATCTAAATCAAGATTTTATGATCCGGCACATCCTTTAGATGAAAATCTTCCAGAGGAAATTCCTAGAATGGATGTAAGATCTGCTGAAAGCTTAGTCCGCAGGTGGCAGAAAATAAAGTCTCAAGCTTTGGGACCTGGTCATTCTCTTGAGAAGTTGCCAGAAGTAAGTTTACTATGAGCTATTTTCTCTCATGTATAGTATGCCAATCTGATTTCAGAACTTGCTTCTCCAAATTTCATTAAAAAACCCCACAATCTACAATGAAATTTGTATAAGAACAATTCTGCTTTATCCAAGAGAATGCACATTACATTTTAGATTATTATATTTCTTGAAATTTCTGAGTGGAAATTAACCTTCAAACTTGTTACCATCTCAAAACTTCTGAGTAGAAACTTCACTTTGTGTATCTGCTCAATGGATCCTTCGCAAAAACAAAACAAAACATTGTGTCATCTGTGCATTGATGGGTTTTTAATTCTCTTTCATGCTCTGCCGTGTCTAGGGACTTCCAAGAGCCTAATTCCTCCTTGAGATCTAGATCAACTCAATAGAATGGTTACGTGCAATTGACAATTATCACATTGCCTACATCATTTACCTAAATACTGATAAACAGATTCTCCTTATTTTTTCAACATTTCCAGTTAAGAACTTGTATTTCTTCAGCAATGCTGATTTTATTTGTAATCTCATGTAGTCATGTATACCTTACTTGGGATTAACAAAGGAACAAGCACCCATTCCTATTTGCTTTTTGTCGATACTCTCTTTTTGGATACCTCTTTCTTAGATTTTTTTTTTTTCACTTTTCAAAAATTCCTTCAATCAAATATTGGAAGTTTATGTGGATTTTGACCAGCAAGAGCAAGAGAACAAAACAAATATGCAAGAGCAAGAGAACAAAACAAATATGGCCTCACAACGATGCTATGGTATTAGTCAGTAAGGTGTATACATATGGATGTACATTTATTAGGGTTGTTAGGGTTTTTATACACAAGAAGCTGGGAAGAAGAAAAACAGTAACAAGCTATTATAAATCGTGTTGGGCCTGAAGTTGGGCCTAGACTCTATTACACCCCTACAAGCGAAACTATGGTGTTGAGTAGATGAGCTTGGAAGAGAGAAATATATTGTTGAGCTCGGAGTGGCTTCATCATGATATCTGCAAGTTGATCTTTGCTGTGAAGAAAGCATACTGATAATCATTGTTTGGCAACAAGATCTTGCACAAAATGATAATCTATGGCAACATGTTTTGTACGTTTTGTGCGAGAGTGAAGGATTGGATTGACAACAAGGTAGGTAGTAGATATATTATCACATAGAATCACCGATCTGGAGGATTGAAAACCTAGTTCACCCAGTAAGGATTGAAGCCAAAGTAATTTACTAGCTCAATTGGCAACACCTTTGTATTCTTACCTTTGTTGGAATGTGCAACAATAGATTGCTTCTTGCAATTCCAGGATAGAATTCATAAAAATGCAGAACCCACTTGTTGATTTCTAATCATCAATATTATCAGCCCAATCAGCATCGATGTAAGCTTTGAGTTGTAGAGATGTGAGCTTGGGTACGAAAAAGCCATGATGAATGGTATGTTTGAGGTACTGCAAAATTTGTTTGATTACTAACCAATGATTTGTAGTGGGTGTGTGCATGAATTGGCATGTTTTATTTACAGCAAACGATATATCCAGGCGAGTAAGGGAGAGGTACTGAATTGTACCAACACTACAAAAACTAGTGCCATCTTGTAGTAGTGTTCCAAAAGATTTGGAAAGCTTTGTGGAAGCAACCATGGGTGTGTTGTGTTGCAAGGTTTGGAGTTGGCCATTTGGGTTCATTCTAAAATATCACGAATGTAAGCGGGACTAAGATAGATGAACTCCAGTTGCCGTTCGTGTGGCTTCAAGACCAAGAAAATATCAAACATGTCCAAGATCTCTTAGAGAAAAAAAACTCTGTTCAATTGGGAAATAGGAGTGGCGATGATACTGCCATAATTTCTAGTGACGAGAATATCATCGACATATATCAAGATTAGAGTTATTTGTTGTGGAGTTGATCAATAGAATAAGGAAGTATTTAAAATGGAACATCGAAAACCACAATTGCAAAGAAAGGAGGCCAGTCTATTGTACTAGGCCTATGGAGCTTTGGCAAGTCCATATATTGCTTTCTGTAAGCAATAAACATGATTAGGGAAGTCATATAAACATTCTCAGAGAAAGGGTCATGAAGAAAAGCATTTGCCACATCAAGTTATTTGATTTGCCAATTAAATGTAATGGCAATCGCCAAAACTGCTTTAATCGTAGTAGGTTTAATTATTGGACTAAAGGTTTCATTGTAATCTTAGTCAGGCTGTTGACAGAATCTTCGAGCTACAAAACGAGTTGTATAACGATCAACTAACCCATTAGAGCGTTGTTTTATACAGTTAACCTATTTGCAAGTGATGACATTCATGGATCGTTGTTGTCATACTAGAACCCATGTGCCATTTGCTAATAAAGCTTGAAATTTGGGTATCAGTGGTAGTTGTGGAAAGAAAACAACTACATAGAGGATGGCAAGTGGAGTGCAAGGCTTTGGATTTTAATGAACCAGTATGATATTGGGTGGTCATTGTTTGAGTTTTTGAAATGGACAGTGGAGGAGCTAATGGAGGAAGAGTTGGTGGAGAGGTAGGGACAAAGGCTAATAAAGGAGATGGGTTGACAGATTGTGGAGCAGGTGAATGGGATTTTGCAGGAGTAGGGAAGGAGGATGTAAATACAGTTGTAGGTGGAAAAGGTGAAGATGATTCTATGGGGACCTAATGGGTAGGTGAGATGCTGGTAGGTGATTGAGACCCATCCCCTGTATTGGTTGTAGAAACACAGGAGAAGAAGACAAATGAATTTGCGAGGTGTCAATAGAATTATTAGAAAATCTAGGTTGAGAAGCTAGTATGTTGGTAAAAGGAAAAACTGACTCATTAAAAATTACACGCCTGGAGATATATTCATGTCCCATTGTGGTATTGAAACAACAAAAGTTTTGTGTTTATAAGAATAACCCATGAATACATTGGTAGTTGAACGAAAATGAAGTTTATACTGACGATAGGGACGTAGCTAGTAAAAGCATAAGCATCCAAAAATTTTCATACTATCATAGTTCAGAGATCTTTCATATAATTTGGAATATGGAGAAGCGTATTTCGGTTGAGGAGTTGATAACTTATTAATAATTAATGTTGCCATAGAGAAAGCATGAAACCAATATTGTTGTAGAATTGAAGCTTTGGCCATTAATGTAAGTCCAGTTTCTACGATGTGACAATGACGCCGTTTAGCAAATTCGTTTTGTTCTTGAGTTTGAGGAGAAGAAAAACAATACTTAATATCACGAGAAGCTAAGAATGAAGTAAATGGGTAAAACTCACCCCTATAATCAGATTGAAATATCTTTATACGCAAACCTAGAAGATTTTTTAGCGTTAACTTGAAAAGTTAGAGGTTAAATCCAAGTGGAGTGAGTATGGGCATCCACAAAACATATATATCGAAACCCACTAACTGAAGTCACATATGAAGGACCCTGTACATCGAAGAATACTAATTCAAGAGGAGTTTTGTAAACGGTTTTGAAGGAAGAACTTGGTAGGAGAGATAGTTGACATGCAGTGCAAACACAAGACCCAAAGATAGTTCGTTTGGTGATCGGAAGTTTGTGAGTGGAGAGAACAGAAGTCAGAATCCATGAAGAGGGATGACCCAAGTGATTTTGTCAAGTTGTTGCAAATGTATACTCATTAACAAAGACATAAGGAACTCTTGCTTTCTTTATTTTTGCCATAGCTCCAAGCTTATAGATATTGCCATCATTGATTCCTTGAAGTAGAACCTTCTCCATGCAACGATCCTTAACAAGACAGTAGGTGGGATGAAACTCAAAGAACATATTATTGTCAAGAGTAAATTTCCTCAAAGATAACATATTTTTACAAATATAAGGCACATATAAGATATCTGCTAACTTGACCCATTTCCTAGTTGAACCGTGCTATGGCTAGAATAAGGCATAGACAAGGAGAGATTCTCAATATCTGTGGTGACATGATGAGAGGCGTCAATATCTAGGAGGCATCACCAACGAAGCATGAAGGTGCAGTATAGTAGGCAGAAGGATGTTGTTGTGTTGGAGGAAAGGCTATCATATTTTGACGTTGAAAACAATTAACAACATGTCCTGGTTTTTTGCAAAACTGTGAGTGAGAGATCTTCCATGACCAAAACTTCGACCCCAACCTCGGCCACAGCATGGCCACGTGGAGGATGAAAAAGACCATCAGTTGGAGCAGTAGGAGTTGGGTTATTTTTTATGACTGTCTTGGCAAACGGGGATGGCGAAGATATATCATTGGAATCAATATTTAGAGAAGAATCCCAATGAAATCATCAAGAGGATTGGGATCAACTCGAGATGTCACGGAGGAGGCTAAAGCTAAATAATCTGGACCAAGACTACATAAAAGAGAAATTACCATTTGTGAATCAATTACAGGTGAGTCAATTGAAAAAAGAATAGTCTTTACCTTTTGAATATATTCCATCATGGTCATAGAACCTTTCTTGAGTGTGCGTAGCTAAAGATCAAGTTGATTTACTCTAGTTTAATTTTGAGGCGAAGGTTTTGAAGATAGCCGTCCACATGGAGGAGGTTTCATGTTCAACTACTTGAGAGTGCACTAAGGTAGTGAGGGATGATATGATCCAACTGAGAATTAATTAGTTAAGTTTACATCATTGAATATAATTGGGATTGGGAGTGTCATCTAAATGGGGGTTTGAGGGAGTGTGTCATCAGACATAACCCATAAAGTTGTGGGCACGAAAGATGGGAAGAAATTGAAAGCACCAAAGAGGATAGATGTCTTTGTCAAGTTTGACGGTAAGAAGATAATGAATGTTGGAGAGCTAAGCAAAGGAAGGAGGAGATGAGAGAACATCAAGCACAAGATGAGAGTCTATGAGGGGATTTGATGGAGAGGAAGCCACGAGAGAAAACAAAAACTATCACAAGCAGATTTTTGATACCATGCTTGCGTAAGAGCAAGAGAACAAAACAAAAATGGCCTCGCAACAATGCTATGGTATTAGTAAGGTGTATACATATGGGTGTGCATCTGTTAGGGCTGTTAAGGTTTTCATACATGAGAAGCTGGGAAGGAGAAAAGCAGTAACAGGCTTTTATAAATTGTGTTGGGCCTGAAGTTGGGATCGGACTCTATCATCTGCCAAGTTTTATTGCAATCCACGTTGTAATGCTAGGTGCCTAAATATATTATAGTGTCGCATCAGTTATATCCAAAATACATCTGCAGGTTTGCAACTTACGAAAGGGATTACCCAGTTGTATCTGATATAACACTAACGTAGTATCTAGGACACTTCTTCCAATTAATAAACATCCTGCATTATATATCTTGACTTCTCTTGTAAACCTGATATTGGATGGTTCTGCAGGTACTGGAGGGTCAGATGCTGAAGATATGGACTGATCGAGCTGCAGAGATCTCAAAGAACGGTTGGTTCTGGGAATATAACTTGCTAAACTTGTCTGTTGACAGTGTGACAGTATCCTTGGATGGCAGCCGAGCAATGGTGGAGGTCACACTAGAAGAAGAAGCTAAGCTGACTGATATTGCACAACCAGAGCACAATGATTCGTGCTGCACCATATACTCGACAAGGTATGAGATGACATGCTTCAAATCAGGTTGGAAGATAACAGAGGGTGCAGTACTCAAATGGTAAGTGGTGAGAATCTGGTCACGTTTCTTTTAAACGATAAGAAAGGACCAAGAGGGGCCATGTTTTTTGTTGCATGTTTGTAAATAATATAAATATATACATATATCTATATATATATGTTCCTATGAGATGGCATCCTTCCTTTCAAAATGCAACGTTGGGCTTCTGAAGTCCTGAGTAAATTATCTTGTAATTCAAGATTTGACACAATTTCGATTTTGATTTTACCTATCAAAGCAAAGAACCCTAGTATTGTTTCTGTGGCTAGGGGGCCGTCATTGGTGTCAGGCACACACACAAAGAATCCAAGTATTGTTTCTGTGACTAGTGGTTCGTCATTGGTATCACACACGTATATCTGATAGTTTTATGGTAATTGAATTATACTAATATTTCTTTTTATATGGTAATTTAGACATTTCTTTTTATATAGTAATTTAGATTCTTTTTAATTCGGAAGGTTTTGGTTTCAGTTTCATTTTGATACTTCAATATCTTTTTTAAACAATAATATTTTTTGATTTTTTTTTTCTTCATAACGTTTGAGTTTTAGTTTCAATATCATACTTTCTTATTTTGTTTCATTGTTATTACCTTTTTAAATTTTAGTTTTAGTGTTACTATTATTTTTAATTTTAGTTTTAGTATCAGTGACTATGGTTAAAGTTTTCTTTCAAACTTCTTGTGAGACTTTCATGGAATTATGGCAATGGCAATGTGAATGATAGGGTGTGGGTAGGGGATGATGGCTAACGATTATTAGACGAAGGGAGATTAATGGCCAACAAGTTTCAGTGGCATACATAATTATCCGGGGTGGTTTAACGACTGGTATCCTTGTTAAGCTTGTGGTTGACGTCATCCAAGAAAGGTTGACGACTTCTTTATTGAATGGAATAGCTCATTGGTTTAAGCACTCAACTAGATCTTCAGCACTAACTCGGGTAAAATACATCAATAAATTGTTTTATTTTTTAATGCACCGACGTATAGATTGATTTTCAGCACATTAAAAAAAAATAATCTACTCTCTCAAACACGGAGAATGAGCTTCAATGAGCGTTACAGGAGAAACACATGAGATGGAAGAGCGAAAGCAGTCGCATTCTTTACGAAGAGCAGTTTGTCTGCTGATAAGGTCTTCATTCTCTCGTCGGTCTTTTGCTTATAGATTGATTTTTCGATGTGCCTTTTCCACTGATGTCAAAAATGTTCGTATAGGACACTGATTTAAACGTTGGAAGGAGCTAGGAAGTGTGACTAATTTGTCATTTTCTCATCTTTTTCACATCTTTGTTCGTTTTTAAGATCCCGTTTAGAACATACGTGTCTAGTCCTAGCATGTACAGAATAAGGATTCTCGACATCAGATCCGAGGTTTGCCATAATTTGTATTTCTTGAGTAATGGTATGCCTTTAGGAATATATGGTATGAAGTGTAAATGTCTGACTAAGATAACGTTTAAATCTTTTTTCTTTTTCTTTTTTTGTAAACGATAAGTTAATATTAATGTAATCCTTAGCTATGCAACCACCATCAAGAGATGTCAGTATCAAAATACATATTGTTTTCAGAATTACAAGCCTGACAAAATCATATGTTCCTGCCAATAATTGCCTGTTATCAAGAGGCATTAATAAAAATTTCAATAACAATCAAATTGTTTTCAAATCGATTAACAAAACATTAATTATAGCATAATATTCTCATCAGTAGGAAGTAGAGAGGGTTGGTTGGAATCCATCACAAGTTTGGCATTTTGAGGAACTAGTGGTGCTTGCTCCATTTCCCTAATTTGTTGAAAAGATGATACTGAGCAGAGGGCTTCTTCTTTCTCAAAGCCTGTACCCAAATATTCTGGGGCATGGATGGAGGTTAGTGGGTGGGATTCAGAGGCAACTTCAGTAGGACCTCCAAGATCATCCTTCTCCAGACAGTCGTATACAACTAGCACTTTTTTGAATTTCGTCATTGATAAATTCATTACTTTAATTTCAGCCTCCACAAATTTGGATGTTTCATCCACATTATGAGTGAATTCGATTTGAGGTAATTGAGTGGATAGGTTGGTTGGATAACTGTGACCTCCTCCAGAAGCAGGAGGAGTGGGGGGTAGGGAGAATGCCAACTGTGTTGATTGAAGGATGTGTGGTAGGACTAGTAGGTCTTATCCATACATTCTTACAATTTTTGGAATTCTTATTACCTTTGCCTCCTTTCCAACCTTTATTATTTTTAAAAGGTTTACGGATAAGATGAAGACCACTGGGTCCAAATGGAGTCGGAGTGGTATTAGTAGGCCAAGCAGGGAAAGATTTAGAAGTGGGAACACTAGAAGAACATATATCCCAACTGCACCTAAATTTGATGAGATAAACAATGTTTTCAAAGACAAAAAAGTGGCAATCAGGGTTGTCTTTACCTGAGTGGACCTTAAATCTACTTCCAACAACTTAGCAAAACCAAAAATCATATGGTGGAATATGTCTACATTCCAAAGATGATGTGGAATTCCTTCAAGCCTAATCCATACCCTTTCTTCCTTCAAGGTGAAAACCGCATTAGAGTTGGGTGACCAGGGAATGAATGAGGCAGATATCATCTGAAGAGATGATCAGTACATGTTTAGTTTATCATTTCTAGCTTTAGTTGAGGGGAAAACTAATAAAAAATTTCCAGGAGAAAAAACCTGAACCTCCACTTCAGAGGCACATGGCCAATAGGTCCTGATATAATCTGCTAGTGACTCCCTAGTTAGCTGAGAGAAGTGGGAGATGATTATGACACTCCGTGACAAAGTTTGATATTGGTCACACACAACTTCAGTTGGAGGTAAGATAGTGGAATTGTGAGAGAAAAGACCAACCATACTGTGAGAAAACAGGGTGGAGACTGGAGAGATCCGAAAAAAATTTACAAATTGCTACAAAATGAGTAGAAGATTTACACCTAAAACAACGATTAAATCATTATAGCACCAACACAATCCACCAGATTATGCAAGAATCAACCTCTATCAACCAGCACTGCCTCCATCTTGAATTATATGTACAACCTGTCACGTCAAGTCCGGTTCGGCTTAGTTCAGTTTTTTTGGCACAATCAGATTATCAAAGAGGAGGAGGTGCGAAAAGCTCACCCAGAAGGGCCCTAATTTCGTATAACTATATGAAGCAATGATGCAAATAAAGGCAATCGACACTAATCGCAATACGTGTTAGAAAGGATGCAAATAAAGATAACGAGGCATTTTTATATGGGATGTTTAAGTGGGAGTCCAACACGCAGCATAGGTCTTGAGCTTTGATAGATATCTCATTCATGTTCAAGTGAAAGTACATCGATTGCAATTCCTACATTGGCAGCTCACACCTTCACTTTTATTTATATATAACAACAACTGGGACACCAAGCAAGTTGACAGACGCGCATTTTTCGTGGTCAACACCAGTGCACTTACATTAAACCTTCTAAGGCTGCATCGGAAGAAAAGAATAGCAATCAAAGAAATAAAACTGTACCCTGTTAACACGATCGCCTCGAATGATAAAGAAATAAAACTGTAGCATTAACGTGTTACCATGTGGTATGAACGTGTTAACTTGTATGGTTTGGTCACAGACTCGCAGTAGAGATGATCTTCAATTTCTCCAGCTATAGGACCTGCGGCTGGTTCTTTGTGGTGTAAAGCTAAGTCCAAACATCTCTTTAAGAGCCCGACCGGGCTCTAGGATACCGACAAGCTTTGCAATGATGGAAGCACTCTCTCGAATGTGCACCATATTGCTAGTCTCACTCCAGAGAAGGCGAGCAAGCTGTAGACACCTTTGTTTTGAGTCCAATGCAATTCCCCACTCATGGTAAATAGCCACTCTCTCCTCGGATGATAATCTCTTCTTCATTCTTCTTGAAAGCATCTCCCTTTCGCGGCGCAGAGCCTTTTTGCTGCAAACACAAGGGAATGATGCTTAGCTTCAACAGTATAGAGAAATTTTTATAAATTTCAACTGTTAAAATTAAACGCTTAGACAAAAAAGAACTCCAAGATGATGAAATTAGAGTATGTTGAAGAACATATAGTGCATTAGATAATGGTATGTTTTATTTTAAATTTTTGGTAAAGAAAATTTAAAAATGGGGTGCTGCCTAATGGCCAAGTCAGCTGTAGGTCACTAACAGCCCCATCTTTTTCACTTAACTAATATTTAGCAACATTTGAAGCACAAAGTACATATAGCTTTGAAAATGACATGAAAAGAGAGAATAATGCCAACGTACCTTGATGCCGATGTTACCATGGAACCATCTACAGCCATCAGTTCATAAACATGTCCTTGATCAGACATCCGTTTTAGAAAGGAGAGCCTCCTCAATTCTACTTCAAGGTAAATTGAGTCTGCAGGATCACCTTTAAAGAGAAGGAAGAAATACGTGCGGTGGACCAATGAAACGTTGCATTCATGCCAAAGAACAATGATCTCTTCTTGTTGCTTTTCAAACTCAAAGGGCCATCTTGAAGGAGACTCCAGAGGATTGAGCATTGAACCCACACCTGCATCCTTTACAGCTTTCTCAATTTGCATATCTGCACCACCTTCCTCTTTGGCCTCCTGAGATTATCCAAGTAATAAATCCAGTACTCAATAAAATTGCAAGGATTAATATCAAAGCAGAGTACAGCTATTACAAATGCATAATAAAAGGCCTATTTTTGTCGAGAAATGTTATAATTCCTAGATGCCTATGCACAGGAACATGATTTATTGATAGAATTATGGAAAAGGTGAAACTATTTGGAGGAAACCATGAAATGCACATCTAGCACGGCATTTCTGAAAGGAATTCTTATCTGCACCTGGTTGTTAGTGTGCTTTTTTTGATATTGAATTTCAGCCATCTCCTTCATTCCCACAACAAAATTGCAAAGGCTGGTGACATCTTCTGATGTAGTTTTGAGCATCTTCACTTCAAGGGCATCAGTTGAGGCCCTTGATTCAGAACTCTGAGATCCTTCCCCTGACAGTGCTTCCCTTTCATTACTGTAGTTTAATGCATGAGACCTCCTTGGAAACGCTTCAGGCCTTCCAGGGAAATCTTTGAACAACCTGCTGGGTGGTGTATTCTCACTTTGCTCTTCATCGGGAAACCAAGAAGAAGGTGAACTATCAATAAGAGATGGCTTGCAACTTCTACTTCTGCTTAGAACCAAGCTTCTAGACGAGGACCACGCAGATGGTTCATCAAAGCATGGCTTGACAACATTTTCAGCAGCCTTTTTTGCTTTCTGAAGTTGCTCCTCCAATGTACAAACTGTTACCTCAGGAACATGTTTGTTTAGGTACTTATCCTCTTTAACATCTGAAAAATGATTACTTGAGTATTCATCCTCTTTAACATCTGGAGCATGCTTCTGTTCTACATAATTATTAGCATCCTTAGACAAAGGTGGCAGACTTTCAATTTTGGCCAATGAAGCATCATTTCTACTCATGCTTGCCTCATCCATTTCAATACACCGAACTTCCTTGCAAAGATCTTCAAAGTCTTCAAGGTTTACTGGTGCAGTATCCTCCCCACCATGATGTTGAAGCAATCCAACAAAACTGGGACTGTTGACTGAAAGACATGGTGATGTGACTAGGTTCCTACTTTGTTCATAATTTTGCAAATCTCGTTCACTGTCATTTGCAGAATCCCGAGAGTAACTCATCTTTCTGACACTAAAATCAAGGCCATGATGAGAAATATACTGCACCAGTAATGAAGACTTTGAAGATGACTCGGACATTGAAATTTCATCTTCACAAGTATTCATCACATGGGTCGTAGGGGTCTGACAGTTTGCCTGTAGAAATATACTTGCTGTGTAAGACAAATAGGATTGGCACATATAGCTTTACGTAACTGTTTATGATTTCAGCAAGAAAATAGATACCCAGTGTGTTGATGTTCGGTCATCTCCTACGGACTGGAGCAAATCTTCAATCCGAGATTGTGCAAGATCTCGCTGCTGCATAAGCTCCTTTATCTCTTTTTCCATCTGCATGAGAGACTCATTAACCTTACTACTTTTAATCTATGACCATTAAAGAATCTTTAAAAACGAAACTTAATATTATTCTACCCATAGAAAATTCTCTAAATGTGACTGTGTTACAAAAACCACTCCCCTTGCCTTGTTAATAGTGTGATTACATATGCAAAGGGAGTCTGCAAGTCATTCAAAATTAGGCCTTTTTTTCTTTTAAGATGCTGATTGAAGCAAGTGATGAACTAAAATGTACAGATTTAATAAGCATTTCAGCTACCTTTCGTATCTGAATATCTTTCTCCTTCAATAATGCCTCAGCATGAGAAATGGTTGATGGTGGACCTGGATATCTCAACTCATTCTCCAATCGAGCCAGTTCTCTTTGCAAGTGTTTAACCAATGCCTTGTCAGACATGACAACATTAACATGTGCACTGGTAACCACTTCTTTTGCACAACTTGCAAACAAAAGGGTATTCCTTGATTGCTCAATATGGCTCCTTGCAGGGCTCATTGTACAAATGATGGCGGTCCTTGCATTACCCCCCAAAGAGGGTTGTAAGATGCGTGTTAGTTTTGAATCTCGAAAAGGGATGTGTCCGTTTCTTCCCTTGCTGCACCACATAAGTTGTTAAAAGGTAAACAAAATATCAGTAAGAAAACAATCTAAAATACACATATAAAATTTGTTTTCTAGATAATACAGTCAAACCATATTAGAAAAACTTCAATACACAGATGTTGTATCTGTACTAGGTACTTATTTGAAATTTGAGAACCATTCTGAGATTGACAGCATAATCATCACTAGAAAGAACAACTGTTCAGGAAAACAGGTGTTGATGCTGTTATAAAGGCAAAGTGATCAACCATTTATCCAAACATGTAAAAAATGAAAAGGAAAAAGTTCCTTCAATGAAAGGTACCATACAAAAGGAACAGAAGGAAAAGCCACATCATGATAAAGCAAATTAACCTTAGCTTGCGAATAACGGTTCCTAGACTAAGCAAGCTACGGTTTATATGACATCCTTCTTTCAGCCTCGTGCCAGCATACATAGCCTGAGATGCACGTTCACTTCCAGCCAGATCAACAAAGTTCTGTATCCAGAAAGGTCCTCAACTTAGTAACATTTCACCTAATTAAAGATGATGAATAGCTGACAAAAGTAGAATACAATGGTTTCTTACCACACTAGCGGCAACAGTGCTTAATTTGTCCTTGCCCAAAAATTCACGAGCAGAACTTTCAATGGTCTATGGCAAAGATAAATTCACATGACCATGAAACTGATTCCCTCACGTTACATATTAAAACATATGCCCAGTGTTAACTTATAGTTACAGATTATAAAATTTACCAGTCTAAGGATTTGATGTGATCTGGAACTAGTCTCATTCAAGGAGGTTTCTCCTATTTGTCTTTGAGCTGTAGAATGCAGCATAGGAACAGATTGTGCATAAAATACAAAAGTTTTGAGTCAGTTAAGAAGGCATGTCAATCATCAAATACTTTACCTTCACATATAGAAAGGAGCTCTTTCATATGGTTCCAATCTCTCAACGCTTCTTCTGTAAGTTTCTCTACAATAGTTCCCCTCTATACATTAAAGAAGAGAGGCAGCACATTCAACATCAAGACATAAGACAGAAAGGTGTTGAAGAAAATCCAAATTGAAGAATGTTATCACCTCGGGATCATCAAGTAGCCTTAGAGGAGTACTGTCACTGCTGAGCAGATCCCTGACTGCTTCATTGTAAATCTCCAGTGCAGAGAATTTCAGAACGAATGCCCTCTCCTGATGCTGTAAAAATAATAATAATAAAAGGAAGCATGTCATACCATGCTTAGAGAGATGAACCTAAGCCAACCCAAACAACACAGACTTTCTGAAACAAAGCTTGAGTAAGCTATAAATGAGTCAGGCTTTGCTTGATCCGTAATCCTGCTTCCTCAACAAAGTGCTTGAGCTTGGCTCATCAATTGGAATTTAAGCCAAAAACGAGCCAAAATCAACCTTATATAAATTAATTATAACTAATATTAATATTGTTTTGGTACAAATCTAACAAATGCATTAATCTAGGCCTTTAACTTCAACAAATATTCAGAAGAAACGTAACAAGCATGAACTAGCTGTTTTACATTGGACTACAAAGTTAGTAGTGCAGTGTAGTCTGATTGCCATTTACTGTGAATGGTGGGAATCTATATAAAAACATGAATATTATTAAGTATTATGACGTTATTAAGCCATATTAAGCTGATCTAAACCTACTAAGATTTTCTTGGGATCATTTTTAAATCAAAAACAGAAGGACGAAACTTGATGCTGTGGTAAGATTGCTCCAATATAACCTGGAGGCTCATGGAAACAGCCTCAGGCTGGGTTTGACCTTTTAATTTTGTTATGAATATCACACTTTTAAGCTCAATTTTGGTTTAGTAAGGAAATTATATTTTTAGGTTTTAATCAAACCAAGCTTGAGTCACCTCTGAGTATAGAATTAATCATCGATTTCGTGTTGGACTGTGGTCCGACAAAAATAGGAAACGTATTCGACATTGGTAGAAATGTTGGTGGAAATGTAGTAAATTTACGAAAGTCCATAAAAATGGTAAAAAAAACTTTGAATTTTCATTTTAAATTCTAGGATAAGCTAAAATAAATAATAATCTATACCTTAGACTACTTAGAACAACTTCCTCAATATGTATCATATTAAAATACACATGATAGACTTAATACAGATATCTTGAAGCATAAATAATACGTAAAAATGATTAATAAATGTTTTAAAACAAAAGTACTCATAAAAATTACCTCATATAAGCTTAACACAAAACAAACATGAAAAAACCTAAGACCTATTTGTTATTAGGTTAGGTCTATGTAGTATCAAGTTATTAACATCAAAACACAAAAAAGAAAAAGAAAAAACCAAAGACCTATGTGTTACTAGGTTAAATCTATGTATTATCAAGTTATTAACACCAAAACACAAAACAAAACATGGGAAAACCTAAGATTTATGTATTATTAAGTTAGATCTAGTTACTATTACGTTAGATCTAAGATTCTATCATAGATATACATGAAATGTTCAAAACACAAACACAAAAAATGAAAAAAAATAAAGATTCTATAAAAAAATTAAGTGTTATACCTTAGAGAGGGATAAATTTTGAAAGCAATAAAGGAGAGAAAGCTCTTTAAGTTTGCAGCAAGCCACCAGGTTGCAAAGGATTAGAAGAGATGCACAGGAAGTTGGGAACTCATGAAAGGGAAGAAGTAAATAAAAAGGAAAGAACTCTGGTACGTGTTTGTGGTTTTAACGAGCGTGTCACTTGACACTGTTCAAACTCAGTGTAAAAAGTACACAATGTCGACCGACACTCCGTCAGACCGTCACTCACTGACACGAGTCTAAGTTTGGCTCCAACATATCGTATTTCCCAATTTACAAGTGTAAATATCGCCAACACGTGTCGGCCAAACTTATAATCCAACATGTGTTGGTGAAATATCGCCAACACGTGTCGATGTTTAATTCTATGCCTTTGAGTAAGTTGGTTCAGCAAACATCCCTCTAGAGGAGACTTGAAGTCAGAAAAGGAATAGAAGAGTATGTCAAAAATAAAATAATAAAGAGAGATTAGTTCAAAGTCTGATACCCTCTCTATATAGTCATAGATGTCAGCAACAGAATACTCAGTAACTCCAGACATAGTGTATGTCTTCCCACTGCTTGTTTGTCCATAAGCAAAGATACTTGCTGATAAAATATCAACAGCATAGTTAGTTAGAGTTGATGATGAAAAAGAAGGGTGCAATAAAAGTTATGTGAATGGACTCACAATTGATACCACTGACAACTGAAAGCGCAACTTCCCTTGCTGCTTCCTCATACACTCGCCTTGTAGTGCTATCACAACTAAAAACCCTATCTGTCGACAAAGAAACAGATGGAAAGAGATCAGAGAAGCTATGAGAAATAATCTAGCACCTGACGTAATAAAACAACTCCTTGAGGTGTCGGTGCAGGTGCCCATTCTGTCCATGATGTTAAATTCACAAAATTTACTTCCTAGTAAATATGATTCTGCTGAACTTTTCTGAGAGATTTTTTATGAATAAACAGATAATACAATGACGGTATAATAAAAGGCCATATTAATCTACACAACGTCTACAAAGAATAATTCATATTTTGGTCTTACCATAGGAGTAGGCAATGGGAAACATGGATCGCTCAGGGAGATTTTTCCTGAAGATAACAGTGGTCTCATTGATGCATTCCCAATCGCAGGAATCTCTGTTCATAATCTCCTTCTCATTCAGAGGCCTCAACCTCACAGACACCAGTATCCTCTCCTCCTTCCCACCGTTACCACCTCCACCATCATCTCTAACAATGCTGCTACCCCTGCTGCCTTCCTGCGTCCTCTCCCACTGTGACAGTTCATCTCCGCCAATCGCACCCATGCCTCCCCTCTCCTGCACAGCATCCAAAATCCAAACTTGCACTTGAAATCAAAATACCCAAATGGAAAACAAGCATAAAACAAGAGGATGATATGGCATTGTAAATAAATGTGCAAGGAGAAGGTGGATGGCGAGGGAAGCCAAAATACTTTGAATTCTGGGGCTGGGATGCCTCTTTAACTAGGAATCTGCTTGGAGGCGAAGAAGAGGAAGATGAGGAAGTCGTTGGGGAATGTTACAGCACACCCCACAGGGGGAAATGAAAGGGACCAACACTTTTGTCTTCTTTGGCTAATCAAATGATTCCCGTACTGTGGAACCAAAAGCCAGGCATGTTTTTACTGCTGATGCGGTAGGTATCATAATTATAATATGTAGAAATGCAAGTAGCAAGACTCGGTTTTGCAGAAGGAGGAGGAGGAGGAGGAGAAGGAGAACAACGGAACAAACAAAAAGGAAAACAGTACTAGAATCATCAGATGCACATGAAGTTTGAACGGCCCCGCCATTGCCAGACTACTGTTGACCGCTTCGTCTTTTTATATTTTCAGTTGATTTGGCATTTTTCTAGAACTTGACACAGAGAAGGCAGATGAAGAGAGAAGATGAGGAAGAAAGAAGCCAAAGCAAAATGAGAACAGAAGGAAATAAAAAAGGATAATTTTAATCACCGAAATTTGCATCCCGCGACCAAAACAACCCATGTTCTTCAAAGAATTAAAAGGAAAAATATCCCATGTTCTTCAAAGCATTTAAAGTCAACAACAACAAAAAAAAAAAACCCATGTTCATGCAATCAATAAATTGTCAGGAAAAAAATGATATCTTTCATCAATAATTTGTAACAGAAGAAAGGAAATTAACAAGCAGGCAAGCGACCAGCATTGACCGATCAGACCACCATTTCCAACTCCAGCCCCCACTTTACCTGGTGCAATTCTCCAGCACCCAGATCTTATCAACCCAACAGTTGACAAAGACCCTTCCACCCCAGAACCTCCCGAACCCAAATGGGGATCTGATCACGAACCTGCAAAAACACCACCTTTCTAACCAGCAACCCAAAAATACCTCTCTCTTCAAAAAAACCGAAGAACCCAAAAGCACCCGACACAGAAAGAACGAAACTTCACAAACCAGAGGAACCCAAGACCACAGAGAAAACAAGCCGAGCAAGCAACAGACCAGCAATGTGGGTGGTGGCAGAGTCCAGAAACCAACTTCTCCAAACGTGAGAGAAACGGAGGAGAGGACACCGACCCCACCACTCCAGCACCTCCCCCTCCCACAGCTTGTGCTACCTCTGCAATGGTTGGCTCCGAGCTACTCCACCTCAATGGACCCAAGACGGAACCTTTTTTCTTTCTTTTTTTTCCCCCACGTTATTTTCTAACGGAAAAGAAAGGGAGGGATTAGAAAAGGAAGCGAAGAAATGATAAAAGCCGACGTCCGAATTCCAGTCGGCAGTTTGGTGCGGGAGTGTAATGCGTCCTCTTCTTCTCTGGACGCCATGGGAACCTCAGATATGAAACGGATTCCTCACCGTTCAGGGGTAGTTTCGTCACTTCGCGTCAGTGGGAACGTTCTTCGGTGGGATAGAGATTAGAGATAGATCTGTAGGGGAGAAAGAACAGGATGATCTCAGGGTCCACAAATGCCCCGAACGGATTGGTCGGCGAAGGTGTACGTTGACATCTCAAGCATTGAATTGGTACTATTGCACGTTTATGTTTACTGTTTATTCTTCATCAAAACTAATTTCACTGATACACATACAGGGGAACATGTCTCTTTCACACCTGTCAATTGCCTATTTTTAGAATCACAAAAATGGGACGCCATGGGTATATCCTATTTCAAACATTTTTACTCCATGATTTTTAATTTATACTTCGAAACATGACAC
>JAMKQA010069693.1:0-30963 GCA_024699735.1 Posidonia australis | reverse complement strand
TGCAGTATGGTGCAGCTTATAAAGCCTACGCTTGGAGTAGCTGAACACGTGCCCAACAGCGCGTCTCAACCACTGGCACACCACACAGCAACCAACCGCCAGCCACAACCACCAGCGAGGCCAACTACCAGCCTCAACCACCAGCGAGGCCAACTACCAGCCTCAACCACCAGTCCACACGCAAGCGGGCCCCACAAGCACAGAGCCAAACCACGCACAGGAACACGCAAAAAGAAGCCAGCCCACGAGGTCCAAGTCTAAAAGCACCAAACCACACAATAGGCCTCGGAACAGTAACACCTGTCCAGGAAAATAAAATTCATAAAATGTAAATAATTACAAAAAGAATTTTACAGGTGTTACAATCATATCCTGAATCTGAATAGGCTTCAATTCTTATATGATTACTCTTCCTGTAAATCCTATCTTTTCCAAGTATTCCTTTAACGTAGGTAAGAACTCATAAGGTTTTACTTCAATGTACTCTCTTGGACTTATACATGAACTAGCATAATAGACTCACTCTATATGATATATCTATCTCAGTTACTGTCAAGTATATAAGTTTCTCAATCAATGCTTGTATTGACTAGCTCCTTTAATAACTCTGAAGTGGTGTCTTAGAAGGATGGTGTCTGCTCAATAGGGATATTCTCTGAGTTGTACCTCAAGAGTCTTGTCTTTTGAAGAAGATCAAGAACATGTTTCCTTTGAGATAATGTTATATTCTCTTTTACACATGTAAACTCAATATTCAAAAAATACTGTGGCTTCCCTATATCTTTGGTGACAAAATATGTCTATAGGTACTCCTGTGTTTCTATAATATCTTGAGTATCACTACCTATCAGTATTATGTCGTCAACATAGACTGTTAGGAACACACATACATTGGTAGTTCTCCTATAGAAAATAGAGTGATTAACTATATCTCTTAAAATCGCTTGTAATAGCTTTTTGGCTGACAAGTTTAAGGTCTCTGTTTTAAGCCATAGATAGTCTTCTTCAGTTTGTATATTTTATTCTTCCTTTGAGCAACGTATCCTGGAAATTGCTCTATAAGCATAGAATCTGTGAGATCACCATACAGAAAGGTATTTTTGACATTTAATTGGTACATCTTCTACGAGTGATTGATGGAATTTAGTCTAGTAACTGATGAGAAAGTTTTTGTATAGTCAATGCTATATGTTTGAGTGAAATCTTGAACAATCAATCTAACTTTGTACCTGTCTATCGTGTTGTCTGCCTTATGTTTCGCTTTATAGATCCATTTGCAGGTCATTATGGTGGCTCCAACAAGGTGGGTCACCAATTCTCAAGTGTCAAGAGATGTTAAAGTTGTCATTTCCTTATCCATAGTTGCCTTCTAATGATGAAGTAGTAGTACCTCCTGATAGTTTTTAGAAATAGACTTAGAAGAAAGGGATAGGGTAAAACTACGAAAAATTAGTTGAAGAGAGTTATCGGAAACAAAATTGGAAATATGATGAGTAGTGGAAGAGTTGTATCCTTTAAGAGTGTAATTGGAAGATCTCAACTAGTGAGAGGTTGATTTGCATCCATGGAGGAAGATAGTTATGCTGTAGGAGGTGCCTATAAAGGATGGAGCATTTCATTGTTGATAGTGGTAGCTTCAATTTCGTTTGTGGATGGTTCAACAACATACGGTAGAGGAGGATACTCAATATGCGATATAGTACCATCAAAGTATGTCAAAGATTCAAAGAAGGTGATATCGATGCATGTAAAATACCATCTTGTGGGAGGATGAAAATACTTATAATCTTGTTAAGTTTTAAAGTATCCTACAAACATATACTTGATGGACTTAAGAGACAATTGAATAAAGACAATACACCCAAAAACTCGAAGTGTTAAAAGGAAAAAGTTCTACATCGAGTTAAATATGTGGAAGAGGGACTCCACCCCTTAAATGTGTAGAAGGCATCTTATTTATCAGAAAGCAAGCAGTGAGGACAATATCAAACTATAAGTATTTTGGAATATACATTTGTATAATAGTGTGTGTTACATCTAAGCTATGTTAACACCATTTTATTCGGAGGTGTGTGATATGTAATCTGAAGCATAATACCCAAAGAGGCACAATAAGATTGAATACTAGATTGAACAAATTCAAGGACATTATCTGTGCGTAAATATTTTGGAGTAACAATAAATTGATTTTTTATTTCTATAATAAAAGTTTTGAGTACATTAATGACGTGATTACGATCCTCAAGTAAACTTAAAATGCACGTGAAAAATCATCATAAAAACAATGTAATAACAATGACTAGACGTATATGTAACTCAAGTAGATCTCAGATGTCATAATGGATCAACTCAAATAAATGTTGATTCGACGTAAAATGTAGACGCTTAAAGGTAGTACGATGATGTTTACTCAATTGACATGATTCACAATCAAAAGTAGACATTGAAAATTAAGGTATGGTTTACTATAATTTCCTGTGAGATGGATGACTTAGTCGGTAGTGTCACGGAATGCATGGCTCAAAGGTGGATGCTACAGATGCCAATCTTCGTAGTATATTATTACTGATTAGTAGGTACATGTTATTTTCTCGTTTACGGTCCAAATCATTCTTCCTCTTCATCTGTAAATTATGAAAAATGCAGTAGAATGGGAAAAGGTCACATAACAAAGTAATTATTTTGTAATGATACTTATAGAACGAAGATTAACCGAAAAATCATGTACATATAGGACTTTTTCTAATTGGAGTCGAGAAGAGACCAGTATAATCCTTTCTCTACTAACATAACTGGAATGATCATTAGTGATAGTTATTGAGCGAATATCAGAAAGTTGAGACAAACATGAAAAAAGGATTTTTGTACTTAACATATGGGAAGAGACATCTGAATTAATGATCTAAGAGTTATTCCTGAAAGTTAGGTGCGCATTAGTTTCTGACGAAGTAGTATGGGATGCGATGGCTATGGAGTAAGTGATTTGTAGCTATAAAAATTACTTATAATCAGTCGGAGAAATGGAGACAGTCTGCTTTGTTGGTGGAGGTGATGGTTAGAGTCTCTGTAGTAACATTTGTTGTTGGTGATCGACCAATCTTATCTCAACATTTGTCTATTTGAAGTCCTATTCGTCCACAGTGGTGCAATGAGGACGTCCTTCATTGTTTGTGCACCCTTGACATTGTTTGTGTGCCCTTGACCTCCTCTTTAGGAGCTACCTTGTCCCCAAGCACGCGTGACATACTGATCTACTATTGGGATTGACGTGGTTGTGGAGATGTGTAGAATCTTAGCAAAGGTAGTCTACAAATTTGAAACACTGTCAGCACCTAAGATCTGTTCTCGGATCTAGAAGTAAAGGTCCGGGTTTAAATTAGATTGGTAGATTGCAATAGTGAGTTTCTCATGGTACTGTCTCAACTAGGTGATGTCGGTGGTGAAAGGCTGATAGACATTAAGTTCACCTAGAAGAACAAGAAAGGCTGTAAAGTGCTCTTGAATTGAATGATTACCTTGACGTAATGTGAATAATTTCTCATATATTTCCAATACTCTCGAGATGTTCTTCTTGTGGTCATATGTGAATCGCAATGTGTCCCAATTTTTTTTATAACTCCGTGTGCAACTGTAGGCTCTATATTGTCAACCAACTATGACACAATGGGGGTATCGTAAGCATATCAATTATCATATGTAGTGGCTTAGTTGTGAAGAGGAGGTTTTATAAGATGTTTCAACTTCCGATGTGCTACTATAAAGGTCTCAAAATTCTATACCTAGAGGACTTAATTCTTGCCATTAAGTATCTCAGAGGTTTCACCGAGGTTCTTTACCAATGACTCACAAGATGCCATTATAATAAAACTAGAAAGGGCTGATTTGATTGAAAAACTTCATTGAATTACCAACGGGATAGTCAGTGTTGCCCCTATACGTGTGGACTTGACAGGTCCACTCACTAGAGACATGGTATGTTCCTATGACAGTCTACAATATGTATGTGAACAAGGTTGTGGCTGCTAACATCACTATTCAGATATAGAGGAGGAGAAACTAGGGGTGAGGAGTTCCGAAGGGACTGTTGGTGGCAGAGGCAGCCTTTGGAGAAGCTGGCGACGATGGGAGAGAGCCCTGTAGGGGTTGCCAACAGTGGAGGAAGCCTTTGGACAGGTTGGCAATAGCTTGGAAGGGCCCTGTAGGGGTTGTTGGTGGCAGATCTGCGCCCCAGAGGGGTTGATGGTGCTGGAGGAGAGCCCTGTAGGGGCTGATGGCGTCGGAGGAGGCCTCTAGAGGGGCTCACGATGCTGGAGGAAAGCTCTGGAGGGGCTGATGTTGCCGGAGGAGGCCCCTAGAGGGGTTGACGATGTCGGAAGTGACCCTCGGGGAGGCTGACAGCGGTGGAAAAAGGTGGAGAGGTTGTTGTCAATGGTTAGGGTTGAGGGTGAGGTTAGGTTTCGTCTTAGAGCTCTGGTACCATGTGAATAATAAGATAAAAGAAGCTTCTATTCATTAAGAAGCATGCGGGTACATATAAGAAGAGTTATCACACTCTAGACTAAATGGATATCAAATAACTTATCTAACCAATAATCCTAATACACGATATATCAATATATAATTCTAACATAAAGATTTAGTGGGTTTTGGGAATGGTTGATTTTGGCATGTTCATTATTGGTGGTGGTGGGCAAAGAACACTGCATGGTTTAAGACTGTTCTTCTTTTATAACTTGAACATATGTTGAGTTGATTTCTCATGCAAGTACTCATGAATTGTTCTTCTTTATTTAGGTCTTCAACAAACCACATTTACAAAAGCTGCGAGTAGCACCATCAGAAACTGCTATGTCTGATGTTCTCAGGGAGGTGAGTCTGTTGTTTTGGTTTGCAATGCACATTCTTTTGAAGATCCATATTGTCATATGATGTTCAAAACATCGACATCAAATTGGACTTTCAGCCTAACAGAAAGTATGTAATACATCAAGCCCTTGGAAACTAAGTGGATCTTTGGCCTAACAGAAAGTATGTAATACATCAAATTCTGCTAGTCCGTAGAGGACGATAAGAGAGATCTGGAGCTATGCAAGTCCATATTAAATGTTAGGACGCACACTTATTGAATGTTTGAACATGCTTTCTGGAGCTAATTGAATTTGGAAAAGCATGGATGCTTTCTTGGTGGACTTAGCTGCCTGAGTTTGAGTCCAAGTTGAACCTAGTAAAGACTAGGTCCGACCTTAGTTGTGTCATGCACAGCTTTAGGGTGAACTTGGGACAGTCCATTGATGTTTTCTTCATCTTTTTAAACATAAAAGCTGGCATAAATTACTCTAAACATGGCTTTGTGTTACAATCTTTCTTTTATGTTAATTTCTTTTACTCAATTAGTTTCTTGTGTTGCCTACTCTTGATTTTTATTTCATCAAACTCTGCCAGTGAGTTAAACTTTGGACTTTTCAAATCATGTAATAAAGCTATCCTTTCATTTTTATAAAAGAAGCCAAATATAGTGGTTCAGTGGAATCTCTTGGAGTTAAATAGAGACATCTTGTTCCTGTGCTTATTTCAAATAGAGCCTTTTCTCTCTCTCTCTCTCTATATATATAATATATGAGAGTATTGTAGAGAGTTATGAAATCCAAACAATTTATTAATACACTCTGTGGGGATCATCTTTTTTTTTTATGCAGGTTGCCATAATGAAAATGTTAGACCATCCAAATATTGTAAATCTCATTGAGGTGATTGATGACCCAAATACAGATGATTTTTACATGGGTATTTATTGACACATCATTCCTTCTTTTTATTATGTTTAGCATTCTGCTGCTTAAACATCTTATGCTATGTTTGCTATGTACTGCTTATGGGGAATTGTGGTTATGATAGACCTTCTTGTCGTGCAGTTCTTGAATATGTTGTAGGCAAATGGGTTTTTGAAGCCTCTGGTCCACTTTGTAGCTTAAAGGAAAGTACTTGCAAACGATACTTGCGAGATATTGTTGCAGGGCTCATGTATCTTCATGATCATGTATGATTGCTTTGTTGGTTCAGTAGCGTACATGTTTCTAAGCTTCCGATTACGCAATGTTGTTTTTCTATAATGTGGACTACTCTGTGTATATTAGAAATTAGAAGTTGTCTTATTCTTATTTGCTTGTCACAAGTGTTAGTGATCTTGAAACTGGTCATGATAAAGTTAAACAAAATTGCTCTTTTACACATGAACATAATCTAGCGTAATTGCGTAAATTTATTTTATTCTCTCTTTGCTTCCACTGGCATGCATGAAATTCTGACATTTATTTTCCCTTTATCTTTATGATAAACATAAACACCAGTAACTTTGTCAAATGGGAAATAACTTATCTTGCTTTCCAAGGTAAATATTTTTTAACTTTGGGATTCAGTTTTCTTTTGTTTTGTGTGCACAATTATGTCCTTCGTCACCAGTATGCATCAAAACTTGCTCAAATATCGGTCAATTTTTGTATGGAAAGTACTCAATGCTGCATTAAGGTAAGTGTGGCTGTGTGGGATGTCTTTAAAAAGCCTTTGATTAGATAGACAAAAATTCAAATTATTCAATTAGGAATTTAGGAGGGAAAAAACTGAAAGGATGACATAAAACGTAAGCCCCAAAGGCCATTGTCAGATGTTTTAGATTTATTGTTATTAGGCCTATTATTGTTACTAGTGTTATAGGAGTTATTGGATATCCATCTCTTGGATGATCCTCTCTATATTTGTAACTCTCATCATCAACAGAAGATGATTCTCATTTTTACTCTCTAACAACCATCAAAGCTTGCCTTCTCAAAACACAACCTTGGTTGGATCTCCCAAACAGAGCCAATGAAGTTTGAAGGGAATGCTAAACCTCTTTAACAATCATGATCTAACAATCGTGATCCCTAATGCATGATAACCCTTTCTATTCCATAGTTGATCCTGAAGTTGTACTCAAAAAATGCCATGTAATTTGCTTTCAGCTTCTGATTATAATTCTGATCTTAATATTAGAATAAAAATATCACATATTGCCAAACGAACACAATTCTGTTAGCGACCAATATTCATAGTTTGCACACAAGAATCTGTATGGGATGAATTATTAGTTAATGACTATATGATTGGTTGATTATATTGGCCCCCTCTGCCTATACTTTCCTTCTTGAGAATCTTGTGGTTAATCTGTTAATCTCAATTTTGGTTGTCTTCGATAATATTGTATGTCTTCATTTTTTTAATGCACAGAAAATTATTCATGGAGATATTAAACCTGATAACCTATTGGTGACCGGTAATGGGAGAGTGAAGATAGGGGATTTCAGTGTAAGCCAAGTATACGAGGTATTGATGTTATTTTCTGACTTCTACTAAACTATTTCAGATATTTAGAGTGTTGTCAGCATGCTAAATCCTTTTTTAGCCATAGTAAATTTAAGATTTCCATTTTTTTTTCTCAAGATCATATTTTATCATTAATGTTCAGAACCATATAAGAAAATGTAGGAGATCTAGACCAAAATCCTTGATGTGATGTAGTGGATGCATGTGCTGTGGTCTCCTTGAACTTGTGGTGTCTTGCAGCAGCAGTGGCGAGTGTACCTCCAATTGACATGAGACAAAGAAGATGAAGTTGCTTAAAGACCAACCACATACTCTTTAAGTGAGGGCTTGGGCCAACCCTACTTTTATATTTACATACAAGAAGTAAGAGATGTACAAAACAAAACACACTGCATGTACTATTAAATAGATTGAACTGCTGAATCGGAAAATTTTGATTAAAAGCGTGACTAGAAGCAATTACAAAGTAGTTTATGAATCAGAAGCCTATTGATCGTCGATCTTTCGTGTCATCCTTTGGACTGGCATGGCTTATTTCTGAGGATGCATAAATTAAAAGCAAGAACTTTACTAAAAAATATAAGAAAATCAAAAATATTAAATACGTCTAGTGTTTAATTAACACACCATGGAAATAGGGTACAAAGCAAACTTTATTTATTCAAATATATTCCATTCGATTCAACATGGATAAAATAAAATAGGTATATTAAAGAACAACAAAATTAAAAAAAGACCAAAACATATCCAATGTTTTAAAACACACATGTTTTAACAACTAATGATAATAATTTTTTTATGAGAAGGGTAGGATGAATATTGTGAAGAAAGAGAGTAGAGAGAAAAAAGAGAGAGATCTTCTATTGATAGTGTGATGTTATATATATATATATGAAGATTGGATATGCAATAACTCATATAATCGGAAAGACATAACATACACAAGTAACTCTAACACTCTCTTTTAAGTTGGAGCATACATATCAATCACGTCCAGTTTGTCACATAAAGACTTAAACATTCCAATACTAAGTCCTTTTGTGAATATGTCTGCTAACTGCTATGAAGACTGAGTGTAAGGAGTGGAAATAACCTCCCTTATGACCATATCTTTCACAAAGTGGTAGTCAACCTTGATGTGCTTGGTTCACTCATAGAATGTCGGATTATTTGCAATGAAGATAACAACTTGATTATCATACCATATAAATATAGGAACTTCGACACCAAAACTAAGCTACTTTAGGAGAGACTTGACCCAAATCATCTCACATACTGTCTCTGTCTGTGTCATGGATCAATACTCAGCCTCTGTATTGGACCTCGACACTATATTTTGCTTTTTGCTTCGTCAAGTAACAAGATTGTCTCTCACATAGGTGTAGAAACCTGATGTGGATTTCTTGTCTCGTCGGTCTTCTACATATCCTGAGTCTGAATATGCAACTATATTGGTGTGACCATTTTTTTGTAGACTAGGCTTTTTCCTGGAACTCCTTTCACATTTGATAGAACATGAAGGACTCCAATCCAGTGTACTCTCCTCGACTCATGTATAAATTGACTCAGAAGATTGACTGTATATGAAATATCATATCGAGTCACTGTCAGATAGATGAGTTTCTCGATCAATCGCCTGTACTGACCAAGATTCTCCAACAAGTCTGAGCTACTATCCCAGAATACTGGTGTCTGTTTGATAGGAGTATTCTATGGTTTATACCTTAGAAGGTTAGTCTCTTGTAGGAGATCTAGAACATACTCCCTCTGTAACAGTGTCATTTTACCAATTGCATATGGAAACTCAATTTTAGGGAAATATCGAGGCTTTTTCATGTCTTTTGTCACAAAGTGAGTGTAAAGATGCCTTTTGATCTCTACAATGCGCTACGCATCATTGTCAGTCACCAGCATGTCTACATATACTGTCAGAATAACACAACCATTAGTAGTCTGCCTGTAGAAAATCGAATGGTTCACAGCACATCTTTGAAATCCATAACAAGAATCACCTGGTTGAATTTCTCAAACCATGTCTTGGGACTTCGTATAAGGTCATAGATTGTCTTCTTCAGTCTGCACACATGATTCTCTTCTTGAGTAACATACCTTAGAGGTTGCTCTATTAGAATAGACTCAACCAGATTCCCATATAGGAAGGCGTCCTCGTAAGAGTGGTTGATAGCTAGAGACAGAATAATCCTGATAAATTGAGACAGGCGACAGGGGAAAAAGTCTCATCATAATCTATACCATATGTTTGAGTGAAATTGCGAACTATTGGTCTTGTTTTGTATCTATCAATGCTGTCATCAACTTTATATTTGATGGAGAGAGCTATTTGCAGGTGACTATTGTAGTTTTAACAGTATGCGTCATCAATTCTCACGTATCACGATTAGTCAGTGTAGTTATCTTCTCGTCTATAGTAGCCTTTCAATGAGGAAGGGATGGTGTCTCCTGATGATTTCTTAAAATGGACTATGAAAAAATGACAAAGTAAAACTATGGAAACGAGGGTGAAGAGAGTCATAAGAAACAAAGTGTGAAATAGAATGGATAGTGCAAGAGTGAGTATCTTTTTGAAGGGTAATAGGTAGATCTAAAGAACTGGTGGATGGATTTGCATCTGCAGAAGAGGATGGTTCAGTGATAAGAGGCACTAAGGCATGTTAATGTTGTTGATAAACCTACAAGTGACCAGTGACTTCCTGTTGTACAATAGAATCATCTGGAGAATTTCCATTCTGCATCTCAACAACAGAAAGAAGAGGGATAGATATACTGGATGATAGAGACTCATCATAATAAGAAACAGACTCGAAAAAAGGTAACATTTGCAGACACAAAGTATCGACGGGTAGGAGGGTGAAAACACTGATACCCCCTGTATGTTCTAGAATACTCAACAAAGATACGCTTGATGGACTTAGGAGATTGCTTGTCCAGACCAGGAGATAGGTCTTGAACAAACTTCACACACCTAAAGACTCTGGGAGTCAAGTTAAACAAATTGGAGTTAGGTTTGAGGCAATAAAGTGGTACTTCACCTCCTAGAGGTTCAGAAGGCATTCTGTTTATGAGGTAAGTGGTTGTAAGTACTGTATCAGACCACAACTGTCTTGGAACATGCATATAAACTATAAAAGTACGAGTGACATCTAAAATGTATTTGTATTTGCGTTCTGCAATCCCGTTGTAAGGTGTGGGGACATAAGGTCTGATGTATGATACCTAAAGAAGCACAATATGAGGTAATTCTAGATTAAACAAATTTAAGAGTATTGTCAGTGTGTAAAAATTTAGGTGTAATATTAAAATGATTTTTTATTTTAGCAAAGTTCTGAGTACATCATAAATATGACCGCGATCTTTGAATATATATACTTAAGATACTTTAGAAAAATCATCAACAAAAACTATGTAATATTTATGATCTGACACAAATTGGACTCTAAAAGGACTTCAAACATCACAATGAATCAACTCAAACGCAGTGGAACTCGACACAGGACATAAATTTTTAAGGGAAGCACGGTGGTGCTTACCTAAGTGACACGACTCACACTCAAAATGTGATACAGAACATTAAGGTAAGGCCTGTTGAAGTTTTGGGTAAGACAGGTGACTTAACCGGTAGTGTCACAAAGATGATTTTTCAGAAGCAGATACTACAAACGCTAATCTTTGAAGTATATCATTACGAACTAGTAGGTACATGTCATTTCCTCGCTCACGGTTCAAATCAATCCTCTTCTTCGTTTGCAAATCCTAAAATGTACAATGAAAAGGAAGAAGGTGACATAACATTGTAATTTTTTTGCGATAGCACTAATGGACAATAAATTTACAGAAAAATCAAGAACAAAGATGACATTTTCAAGTAACAACTGTGAAGAAGCTTGCATCACCCCATCACTTGAAATAAGACACGTTCAGCCATCGACAATTGTCACAGGCCGAATATAGATAACTAGGTAAACAAATTTCGTATACCTGACGTATGCGAGGAAGCACCAAAATCAATAATCCAGAAGGAGACCCTGGATGCAAGGAAGGTATTAGTACTTGATGAGCTAACTTAGATAACCGTGGTAGTAGAGTCTATGACATTTAGCTGCTGAAGCCTCTCATAATCAGCCAGTGAAACTATGAAAGTCTGCTTCTCACTAGTAGTTGCAGTAGTCTGTGTTTTTGCGGTGACATGTGTCATCTGAGGTCTGCCAACAATATTCCAACATTTCTCCACTCTGTGCCTTAATCGTCCGTAGTGTGAACATCATGGACGTCTGCCTACATCACCTCGACCACGACCTTCCCTTTGGGAACCACTACGACTTCAACCTTGTGTAGCTGCCGTAGCTGACTGCTCTGTCATTGTAGGAGACGCAGCTGTGGACACTCGAAGGACTTTCGCAAAGATAGTTTGTAGATTAGGATCGTTGTCAGCACCTAAAACCTGAAAGTTGAGATCTAGGTTCAGACTGGATAGATATACTACAACAACCAACTCCTCACGATACTGACGCAATCTTGTGATATCCACTATTAAGGGTTGATACACATCTAGTTCATCAAGTAGGGCATGAAGGATGGTAAAGTGCTCCTAAACAGACTAATCTCTCTAGTATAAAGTAAACAACTGCTCATATATTTCACATACATGAGATATATTCTTCTTATGGCCACATGTAAGGCGTAGCGTGTCCCATATTTTCTTCGCTGGCTTCAACAATATAACTCTTCGTGCAACTGAGGGTTCCATACTATTGGTCATCCATGTAATAATCGCTACATCATCAGCTAGGGCAGTCAAACTCTAGTACCATGTGAAGAAAGAGAATAGAGAGAGAAAAGGAGAGATCTTCTATTGATGGTGTGTTGTTACATGTATATAGAGAGATTAGATATCCTAATCTAAATGGATATCTAATAACCTGTATAACTGAAAAGACATATAAGTAACTCGAACAAATATTATTACGCAATAAACATCATCTCTAGGAGAATGAAAACAAGCTATCTACGAAGACAATAAAAGAAAGCTCTCCATCCTCTCATTAAGCTCTCGATAGAGGCAGTGATCTCCTTTTTCGAGTAGGCGTGATGCTAAAAAATGATGTCATTTCTATGTCTACATAGCCATGAATAGACTGCATGGATGAATAACAAGTATTTGAGCTTGGTGGTCTTCTACTTTCTTCTGGAGATCAGTGCCGCCTCCTTCCAGAATTCCAACCAGCCATTGGCAAGTCTATCTTCCTGTAAGCAAGAAGGTTGCAGAGAAACCCACACCTCACGGCTGTAACTGCAGGTCAATAAAAAAAATGTTCAACCATCTCATCTGCCTCCCCACAAAAAGAGCACGTCAAATCGTCCATATTTCGGAATAAACTTTTGTGACCAATCTTGTCCTAGCAGCCAACCATATGAAGAATGTTCATTGGCATTACCAAAGTAGTTGCTTTTACCATTTGACACTATAAAGTTATGTCTTTCTTAATTCCTTTCACTAGAAAGCATCTAACACTATATTTTCCTGAGCAAGAATATAGAAATTTTATTAATATTTGGGGAAAAAGCAGAATGAGATACAGAAGACAATAAAAACAACAAAACAGGCTCAGATAAATGGCCTGGAACAACATAAGAAAAATCACATGCATGACTCAGTACGTCCTAGTGAGCTGATAAAAATAGCCCCATCTTATGTTTAGGCATATAATTAGAAACCGCATCTTTTGCATTCATTTTTTGACTGACTATTTTCTAACAGAAACAAGCCTTGAACATTTAAAAAGTTGGAATATACTTCTATAAGGTTCTCATACATGAGGAATGGATGATGCTACTGGTCCAGTTAGCATAGCAAAGGCACAGATATCATTTGGCCACAGCCATCTAGTGATGTGCTGCCCTGTGCTTGGCAAATAGTTCAGTTCTGGTACAAGCCAAAACCATTATAGCCAAGCCTGTTTTGCCTGGCTTGGCAATGTCTTGGTCAGGTGCATAAAACAATTGATTGGAGTTATAAGAAGCATGACACATGAGGTTCCTTTACTTCATTCACATGAACACGTCAACAGTTGACCATGGCATCTTATGAAATAATAAATTGACCATGTAATGATGGTTGTAAATATATTAACGGGACCAAAAGGGAAAATTCTAATCATGGATGATGATTGCTTGATGGCTTCATGAAGACCCAAGCTGGACCAAACAAGCCCAAGCTCAGGCTTGCTGTTTGTATGTGTATGAGATGATGGGCAGAGCAAGGCTAGTCTATCAAAATGGAGGACTGTTACACTCTTAAGCACAAGTTTTGGATTGTTACACCCTTAAGCAAAGTCCATAACCTCAAATCGAAATGTAATTGGTCTATCAGAATCTGGAAGCTTATTGTGGCTGTATGTAGGCCTACATGATATCTCTCTGTTCATGGAATAAAATCTTAATTTTTCTATGTAATTTTATGAATTGTTGATATCTGTTATATGATTGCTAAAGCCATTATGTTGAGGATAATCGTTACTGTAAACAATGCAGAATGACAATGATGAGCTTCGAAGATCCCCTGGGACTCCTGTTTTCACCGCACCTGAGTGCTGTTTATGTGAGTGGGATTTGAAAGCCATTAGATTATAGTTCGTCCTTTGGGCCATTTATGCTTGGTTATTAGTCTGGATGCTACTTCTTATTTTATGCAGGTTTAACCTACCATGGTAAAGCTTCTGACACATGGGCTGTTGGTGTCACGTTATACTGCATGATATTTGGTCAATATCCATTTCTTGCTGAGACACTGCAAGATACTTACGACGAGGTGCTGTTGCTAATCATTTTTGCTCCTTGAATATCTTATCCACTCTTTATTGTTAATATTCCGAGTTTGAATTGTGGTTTGCTTCTTCTCTAGATTGTTAATACTCCAGTATGTTTTCCTATGGACATCAACCCTTCACTAAAGGATCTCCTTGAAGCACTTCTGTGCAAAGGCCAGTGAATTATTCCATCTTTTTAATTATAGCGGTTGTCTGTTATTGGATCTCGTATCAACTCGAGTGTTTTTTATCTCACAAATCACAATTGCACCTGCAGATCCTAAAAACAGGATAACATTACGTGGTGTTGCAGAGCATCCATGGGTGATTAGTGATGACGGTCCAATCCCTGAATATTTATGTATGTGCAAACGTAAAATCATCGGAAGACAAGAATCTTCTGAACATGGGAAGGATGCTGATGTTACTTGTTAACATGATATCATTCTTTCACTACGTAGGGTCATTAGGTTTTTATTTGTTTGTTCCTTTTTTTATTTTTTTGAGAAAAAAATTTACTTAAAGCTAGGTTTCTGTAGTACATATGGTTGAGATACCAATTGGTATCGTGGTTTGTAAAACAATAGTGCTGTGTATAATTGCCATAACTCACCATCTTTTGAGTCCACATCTATGCTGATACTCTATTTTCCTGGCAAACGCAGAGAAAAAGTGGCTTCTCCAAAGAAAGAGGGGATTGCAATTTAATAATCGGAATCAGTTTTTGATACATTCTCACGGGCAAGAATGTACTGCAAAGGCGAAGAAATTTCAAACTGATTTCGTATCATTAAAACTGTAGTATGATCTTTACCATGCCAACAAGCCAACGATACGGCATCACGTGTTCATACTTCACAAGTTAATCTATGTATCCATGCTTTTTAACTAAAGGAGTTCTAATCTATATATTGATACTTCTGAACTAATGGAATTTGACTTGAAAGTGTGAGAGCATGTCATAGGATAAAATGCTTGTCATGGGATACAATGTTTCTTAAGAGTATGTCACATGTTTGTTATATTGTTGTCTTTTCACTCATATCAAGCTCGTGATTCTTATGGGCACATGATATCTAATTTGGGTGCCATCTCCTAAGCTGTTGGATGATTGCCATACGTAAGGGGAGGTAGGAGTAGCTCTAGGACAAAGGGGATGCGATCCTTAGATCTCTTGTGAGGAAGATGTCATCGTTAAGGTCTCGAGGGCTCATGTTAGGTATGGTCACTATTAGGATAATTAGGATTTGTTATAGTTAAGAAGCCCATATTCATCAAAGGGGCCCATATTCGTTGATCGCTCTGCCACTCATCACAACTTGAGTGCATGAATCAGAATGCACATTGGGGACTGTAGGCGACAATTGTGAATTTGTGACATGGTAGAGAAATCCAATAAGATTGGAAAAATAGAAGAAGGTACGTGAGTGGTTGTGGTGAATGATTCACGTGTGGTGGTTGTCAGGTGCAGAGGATGTAGTAGGATAGGAATGAATTATCATGGTCCTGAGTGGTGAGTGAAGGTGGAGTAGTGGTAGACGGATCGATAGATGTAACAGGAAGAGGAGGTGGGGGAATAGAAACTGTACAGAATCTGACATTGGAGGGTGGTGAGGTTGAAGTGCTACAAGGTGCTTGATGAGGAGTGCTTGTTACTACAGGAAAGGATTGCTCATCAAATATGACATGTTGACTAATATAAACTCATTGAGAAACAAGATCAAGACAATGATAACCATGATGAGAATTACTGTAACCAATGAAGATGCACATTTTGTTGTGAAAACTTAACTTTTGTGATCAATATGGGCAAAGAAGTGGATAGCAAGCACAACCAAAGGTTTTTAGAAATGTGTAACTAGGTATATTGATGTAAAGAATTTTGAAAGGTGATGCATTTTTGAGATTCGGTGTTGGACGTTGATTGATAAGATAAAAGATTGTTAAGAAAGCATCAACACAATACCTCATAGGTAATTTGGATTGAGCTAGAAGAGTTAAGCCATATCCCATTATATGACGATGTTTGCGCTCAACTAGATTGTTTTGGTGTGAAGTATGTGGACAACTTAATCGATGTAAAATTCCATGTCTAGCCAAATGAGATTTAAAAGTATCAGAAGTAAACTCACCACAATTGTTTGATTTTACAAGGAAATTGATTTTCAACAAGCAATTGAAATCAAATAAAGCAAGTGTAAACATTAGATTTAGATTGTAGGGGAAATAACCATGTAAATTTGGAATAATCGTCAATAAATAAAACATAATAATAACAACCAGTAATAGATTTGGTTGAGCAACACCAAACATCAGTGTGGATGTGTTCTAAAGGGAAAGTGAACATCTAGATGAATTTGAAAAAGATAATTGCTTACTTTTGCCTAAGAGACAAGGTTCACAAAATATAACTTTATTAGAAGAGCTACTCATTGGATAGTAGTCTTTTATTATATTGGAAGTGATTGAATGAGAAGGATGGTCTAGGTGAGAATGTCATGTGGTGATGGGAGTTTTGACACGAAGAAATGCAGTCGACATATTAGATTTGATAGGCAAATTCTTTCAAAAATGAATTGGATAGAGACCACATTCACTCTTCCCTTGTAGCAGCATTCACCTTGTCTGAACTTTAATAATGAAATAATGAATACTGGTGAGAATAAAAAGGTAATCATTGTCAATAAAGAATTGATTAATTGACAAAAAGTTAGTAGTAGCTTTAGGACAATAAAGAACACGATTCATAAGAAGAGGATTGGAGGAAGTGTGTATAAGAATAGAACCCGTATTAGCTATGTTGAAAGTGGAACCATTGCCAACAACAACATTATCACCACCATTGTAAGGTTTTGCAAAGGAGAGTTGTTCAAGAGCAGTTGTAATAAGTTGATTGGCATCACTATTTGCAAACCAAGTATCACCACTAGTCAACGTGTTTAGTTTAGCCATAAAAGCACTATTGATTTGTGCAACCATTGCAACAAGAGTTTGAGGCAGGTGTCGTCCTTGGTAAGAAAAATCAAAGCGATGGAAGAAATCAAGAGCTTCATGACTTGTCTTACCACATATTTGATAGGATTCTTTTGAAGTAATATTGGTACTACCAGAAGGAGTAACACCATCGTGAGAAGTTGAAGTTGGTGCAGGTAGGATAACATTTGATTTTGCTTTTCCATTCAACCGTTGATATTGGTGACTAGATAGTTGAGCGACAAAGGCAAAATTGGATTCAGGGGTACTTGCTTTGTGATGAGATTCAAGGAGCATTTCAAAGGATAGTAGTTATATTTGAAAATCTAAGGAGGACATGGATTTGTCACGAGTAGCAATTTGGATGCTATTCTGGAGTGGCAAAAAGGCATGATTAAGACCACCAAGTAGAGTGAACACAAGTTCATCTTCGTCAAATAGATGTCCAACATAAGCAAGTTGATCAATAAAATTCTTTGCATGATTCACATATTCCAAGCAAGATTTTTGATCTTGTCTGATGCTACGAAGCTAACGTTGCAGGTGTTTGATATGACAGCGTGAAGAAGAGGCAAAGCATCTGGCGAGATAGTCCCATGCAACTTTCGATGTCTCAAGTCCAAACACACCTGGAAAAACATTAGGACCAAGACAAGCATTGATGCAAGATAGAACAAAGACATCTTTCTTTTCCCATAGACGAAAGGTAGGATTGACAACTTTAGTTGTGTCATCAAGAGAAGAGATGAACTGTGCCGGGTCGGATTCATAACCATCAACAAATTTGTAAAGTTCATTGTTCTTCAACACTAGCTTAAATTGGGGAAGCCACTGGAGATAATTATCTCATCAAGCTTGATTAAAATTAGTTAAGTAATGTTGGGAAGGATTTTGAGAGGCCATTAGGAGGATTGGAAAGAAAAGCATTTGCTTGGCAAGAGCTCTGGTACCACGAAAGAGTTTGAGGAACGGATGGTTTCAATACTTGAAACCATGCATAACTTCTCCTTCAAATATATTGAAGATATTTACAAATGGTAATGAAAGTTGTTACAACAGAATGAGAGAACATTTGAATTTAAACTTTCACTTTGTTGATAAGTTAAACATAGCCCGAAGACTCAGCTACATGTGAAGATTCACTAATAGGGATTTCTAATAAAGATTGCAGGGAAAAATGAGTGGACAACATCATGATTGTGATAACTGTTTATGAACCAAAATGAAGATCAAGGAAATGTATTTTCCCAATGCAAGAAGTAGAGCAAACCCCAAGGTAGGGGGTCATGCCCTTATCATCAGTAGTAGGTAGCAATCTCAGTGGGAACAATGCCTCAACTAAGAGCTCCTTGGATTGGGTCAAGGCCTCGTAAAGGAAGTATTTCACCTCCTTCAAAGGACTACTTCAAACCTCAGACATGTGGGTAAATGATACAAGTGCTCCCTATCCCTTGCCATTAGGTGTTTGTCATGTGTTAGGGGAGGTAGGTAGAGTATCCCATGATAAGGGGCACATCTCACCCTTAGAAGGGAGTTATCATCATTGAGCGCTTGATAAGGGGCACATCTCACCTTAGAAGGGAGTTGTCACAATTGGAGGGCCTCGATCTATGAGTCCAAATATGTTGAGGGAGGTTTGGATTGCTTCCTATACATGTATCCACCCTCGACAAGTTGATAAATTGTCAAATTTAAACATCAAAGCATCTTCAATCAGATCTTGATGTAGAGGGATTCTTCGAGTCAAGATGTCTCTCTCTCTTAGTATTGGGGCATCACTGACAAGTACTCGACAAACACAGAATCTCATTCATAACAGAAAAGCTACATCAATATCTACATGGCAAGTAAATGCCTACTTATAATATATTTCTCTTTACAATAATTATATTTATTCACTAATCATGAGAGAAAGTTGCTAGTTACAAATGTGAAATAATAACCTAAAATGTCCAACCCAACCTGGTATTGCATAAGAAATTCATTTCATCTTTTTTTTCTTTAGTTCTTTGTTTATATGAAAGTAATAATGAATATATTGTGTGATGATTTTTATCTCTATTTATCATTTTATGCATATAAATAAAATATATCTTTTTCTAATATTAGTAAGGACAACACAAATCCTTACTGTAACTTGCCTTCCTTGTCCCAAGCATATTTGTATACGAATTGTTACAAACTAATAATGACACCTTTTTGCCTTCTCTTCACTATAGATAGGAGCTTGGAGAGACATGTGGAGTGAGTAGGCCAATTGTGTCATTCTCCATGAAACCAATGGAATGTCCAATATGACATAACAAGAAGATTTGTTGCAAAGTTGATATCATGTTTTCAATTTCATGGCATCTTTCACGATGATTACACATTGTTATCAACGAATTTAGATTAGCAAATGAGAGGGATGACCCCTCGAAAGAAAGAGGCCATTGATTCAATAAAGATATTTCGTTACTCAAGTTGTTGGTTGACAATGACAGGCATGATCAAGAACTAAAGGGAGACTTTTTCCAAAGTAATTAAGTGGACAAGCCACTATCAAACCAAAAATATTGATGCTTGTTGTCACAGATCGTCCTAAAATGCAATACCAAAATGATAAGCATTAGCCTTTACTCACCTACTCACCGATGTCGTTTAGATATCGCATTTCCATTCTACGTGGTCGATCAGTTTATGAAGGCCCCTTCACTTCCTCACTAGGAGATTGTTATATGTATGATATTTGAATAAATTTTTGTTATTTTTTAGGATAAATGTGTCTTAGTTTTAATTTTATGTAAAATACAAATGCATAAATCTTTGTGTGATACATTCCACGTTAAGAATCATAAATTTGCACATGTCAAATAATTTTTGTGGTCACATTCAATTCCATGTTTTGATAATATAAGTTGAAAAAATAGTAAACTTGGTTAACCATGAATGAATATGCACATGATATAGTGAATGATGGACTTGATCAAGTAATTTTTAGGTTCAATTATTCCCCTTAGGTCTTTCATCCAATGGACAAAAACACAACTGCATAAATGCATTACTTATAATATTTTATAATACTAGAATAGACCTATAGTTGATCTTGGTAATGATATTAAATCCAACAATTGAGAACTAGACTTGAATTGGTCTTTTGAAGTCCATGACTCATAGATTAGTCCTCTAATTTGTATGCAAATTAAAAGATATGTAATTGAAGGAAAGAACATCAAAATACTAATGGGAAAAAAATTGAACAAATTTCCTTTTAATGATTTTTTTTCAAGTATTTTAGAATTCATTATAATTCATAGAAATATAAAACAGTTCATGTGAAATAATTTATTTGTAATTATCATAATACACTATTACAAATAGAGAAAAAAGGAAAAGATTTATGTGGATTTCAAGATATACTTACGTACATTGCACTAGAGTGGTTATCTTATTCACATTGCACTTAAGTACACTGTTGGAATCATGCATTGACATGTTTACCTTATTGATTATTTTACAGAGGGTTTTCTAGAAGAGAAGAATTGCACTGAGAACCTTTACAATGGGAAATATTGTATAGAGAGAAGATGCACTAAAATGAAGTAGTACTTAGAAAAGTCCGCATTAGCCTTCAGTGAAATTTGAAGTAAAGGCACAAGGATTCTTCCAATTCCAGAATATCGATGTCCATCAACCCAACAGAAAATGATAGTAACACACCATGAGAAGCTCCTCAAGTGTAATCAAAATTTAATGTGGATGTAGTTATTAGGTTGAGGAAAGGATGTACATGACAACAATTGTGTAGGATCATGAATGGAATTCTTCTAGTGTTGTTGATAAAAAAATTCTTCCTTAGTATAATTCAACAATAGTAGAAATTGAAGCGATCGATTTTATTAGAGATCCAATTGACAAAAGCTACCATCAACCAAGACCTACTTATTCAAATTGAGAGCGATGCACACTTTTGCTTGTTTGATGGATTAATGGCACAGTGAATACCGAAGAACCCTCTATAAAGCAACCAACTCTCAAAAACCTGACTTTGCCATTGTTTATGAGACTAGGAAGCAAAATAGTAGGGATGTTGATTTTTTGTGTCATCAAGGATTAAGTAGTTGGCTATGTGTACTTACCTTAATGAATCTTTTTCAGATATGTAAAATTTATTTTTTAACTTTATTTTTTGGAGAACCCCAAGTATCGAAAAAAGAAGAAAAGAAAAGATGCAACTACATTTGTGAATGATATCAAATGCTATTTATCTTGACGTTTCCAACAAAGAGACTCATCGAGGAGGCTCCTTCAAAGCTCTCAAGAAACCCTTACTTTACTATTGTTTATGTGATTAGGGAGCAGAATAGTAGGGATGTTGATTTCTAACGTCATCAAGGATCAAGTAATTGGCTTATGGGTACTCAGTTTAATGATTCATTTTTGGATCCGTAAAACATATTTTTTAACTTTACCTTTTGCAGATATAGGATTTGAGCTAGGGAGGGAGCGCACCATGTGTCACAAAAAAAAAGGAACAACAAAAGAAAAGAAAAGAAAAGAAAAGATGCCGAGTCAAAGTTGATCTAGGAGTTTGTAGTTGCACATATCCTAACCTTTCGTCGACATAAGAGTGGTCAAGAGTTGAGATGTTGTACTAGATATGAAACTCAAAATTAATTGAAATTTGAGTAATGCATATTTTTAATTGATGACGTGAAAGATGGAATGTTCATTTCGACCATACTTGTACGCGATTTAGCTCTGGTATCATATTAAATCGGACAGCTAACTCAAAACTTATTCAAAACTAATTGTGAGTAAAGTAATCTATAGAACATCCATAAATATTTTTTCAATTTCATATCCATTACTTTTGCTAAAATAGGAGCGGTAAAGACATAAGGTATTAGGTTGGACGTCAAACTCAGATCAACTAGCATTTAGATTCTGCCTATACGCTTTTTTTTGCTTATATTTTGCTAAAATAGGAGTAAAGACTTAAGATATTAGATTGAACGTCATTCTCGAAATCGAATAGCATTTGGATTTTGCACGTGGACATATTTTTAATGGGCAACCAAATAATAGAAAGGTAATTTGAACACTACTTTTACGTGATTTATCTCTAATATCATATTAAGATGGACAAGTAATTCAAATGAATAGACTATTAGTGGAGAAACCAAAGATCATAGAAAAAAAAGAAGTATGAGAGTGTAGACATGGTTTCATTCTTTTTCTCTTTGGTGTGCGTAGGCATGTAAACGGTATTAAGAGAGAACAGGATTAAAAATACCTTCAATTCTCTTCAAATCTCTCTTCAATATACTGTCAAAACAAGAGAACTTAAAGCTTTCTTCTATTTCCAAATGTATCCATTGAGATTATACTCCCAAACAGGATTAACAAGCAGCAAAAACCAGTGACAGGGCAACTCTCCTTTGGCAGTCAGCAGCTGTCGACAGTAATAAAAGGAAGCATACAGATCCATGCGCAATTCCTTTTCCCTCGAACACTACTGCCAACTGAGAGAAACCCTGCAACTGGTTAGCTCAATCCAGCAATGCCTGGCCTCACTTTGCCGCTTTCCTCCGGTTTACATCGGTCCATTTCTCTGGCTTTTATAGCTGGGCACCAGCAATGTCAGGTCTTTGAGAGATCAGAGAATAAAAATGCAGAAGATAATGGATGTGCTGGATGGAGAGAGGATTATGCCATTGGATATCCATTCCTAAGGGGCTTTTCTTCTTTTCACGTGCAAATATTTCCATTCCTATAACAGTTTCCGGAAAAGCTTCCCTCCAGGTATGAGATGCCATTCTCGTGAATATGGGAGACATAGAAAGATGGGTGCAACAAGGATGCCCCTCCCTTTCAAAGAAAAAAAGGGAAATCCCTAGGGCACTACTGATCAATCCTTTTATATATGAAAAAATATATATATTGGAAAAGTAAAGTTTGGGAAAGTCACTTTTAAATCTAAACAAGAGAATGTCACACCAAAACCCTGAACTAATCAGAAAGTTACAAAGAGATAATCGCATGCAGCATGATTAGGAAAATTTATTGATCTTTTTACCAGGAAATATAAGCCGCAGGTCCTTGTGTGAAAAAGAATAGAAGAAATTACAAGGCAGTTTTAAGTGAGACATGATCAGCTCTTTGACTATCCTTTTTGCAGCTCCTCCAGCTCCAATTCGGCATCTTTGAGCTTCAATCTCAACAATGAGACCCGCTGCTCCAGCTCTTCGATTGTACCTCGGAAAATAGTAGGCTTGTATGGTTTCAAAAAATTGGCTGAAAATCTTTTAAGAGCCTCAACTCCACAAACCTGCACAAATTCAATTCCCATTAATGCAATGGCACAACATGAATCCATTGAAACATGGCTCTAGTTCAAAAGAACAGTAGTTTACCTCTTCTGGGAGTAATGGTAATTTCGTGATGTGGAAGTCGTCATATAACATAAAAAATTGATCGATATATTTTTGTTGCATTCGCATCCTTGCTTTCAGCAGTTTGGATTCAACAACTACAAAATTAAGGAGCATGCATTCAAGAGCTGATGGAGAGGTTCACTAGTTGGGACGTAAGTAAATTTAATGCATGGATGACAGTAGTTGTAAACTAAAAGTGTGTTTCACCTTCATCATCGTAAATCACTTGATTGATAATAATATTGTGTGTATCAATTTCAAACTTTGTTAGCTCCTGTACCAATCTCTCTGTTTCATAAAGTGAAAGAAACTCCGGAATGCAGACACAAACAAAGGTTGTCATATCCTGTGGAGAAAAAGTATTTAGCTACAAATCCCAGAAAATTAGGATATAACAGGAAATTAAAAGGGCAACTGACAAACGTATGAAACATTTACCCAAAAATAAAGAAAACTAATAAGAACTTAACAAATGTACTGCCGCCTCCTCCACACTTGAATGGGTTTTCCCTTCAGAGATTTCAACATGATCCACATGGCACATCCCCACTTTAAGAGAAATAATCATTTTAACAATCTCATACTTAAAAAGGCATGAAGTGATTTAGACTGAGAGTCTTAGACATAAAGCTGAGGTATAGGCTGACTTTCCACTAATGGATGAAGCCTGGGAGATCATTGCATAGTGGCTAGGCTGACTGATTATCAACCAAATGAATGAAGCATTGAAGCCTGGGATATCATGGACACTGTTGCTGGATTATGCCGAGAGCTCTTCGGAAACGGCCATGCTGCTGATCTTTCATGCAGCTTGGTGGATCTGTGGATGCTATTGATTATGAGTACTAGACGTCTTCAAGCATGGCCTACTTCATGTTAACAAGACTGTCCAGCAGTGTGGGCCTCTGTCTGAGGAAGAATTTTCTAAATATGTCAAATATGATAAGGCTGGAGGACTCATAAATTTGTTTTGCTTTGGTTTTTTCTCCCACAATTAATTTGCTATATTTTCTTTTGTTATTTCTTATTAGACTTATTGTTTAGTTTACTGCACCTTTTGTTTGGATAATTCCTTAATAACACAGAGTGCATCATAGCTTTAAAAAAAAACTTCTCAGCGTGACCTAGTAACCTCACTGACAATGGACTGCAATTTTTGTTGTTACAGAGCAAATATTGGTGATTCATGGGATCTCAAACGTCCATTTGCAAAATCAGGTTCTCAAACATTTAGGCAGCACAAGAAATAATCAAAACTTTGATACTGGACACATTTAGATATTACTTTTGGAGAATAATACATAATGCTACAGCATTTACTGGATCTCTTAAGGTACCTCCATGAGAGGAACATGATATATTAATTTAAGATCCACATTAACTCAAAGACACAGTAATAAAATAGGGTTCTCAACAGACACGTTGACCAAGTCTCAATATCTATTTAGAATGCCTTGAATCATGGCAGAATAAACCAATATTAGTTACATGAAAACTTACTGGATCTTTGAACTGCTTATTTACTTGTTCAATCACATCTTTCATACCCTCAAGCTTCCCTAAGAGAGCATCTTCTCCAAATTCATCACCAAGACCAAAAAGACGTGTAGCCTGTTACAAAATTACAACCATGTAGTGGGGGCAAATGCCATTAGATTTCAAAGCAAATGTTTATGGTTCTTTTGTAATTTCAGAACACTAAAGCATCTTGATTTATTCCATGCTAATCTCTGATTCCATATAACAGGTGAACGACACATAAAACAATTTGCGAGGCCATAATAACAGTCTTCCATACACCGAAGCAGTGCAGCAATATGAGACACAGCCTACTGCCATTGAGAATTATATAGTGTAATCATTTCCGTATGAAATTGGAACATAAGAAGCTTAATGCTTCTTTTGTAATTTCAGCTGAAGCTTACTTTACAGACATTTTACTTTGGACATGCAAACATTAGCACAGATTACAAAATTTCAAATATTTTACCAATGTTAAACATATGGACATAGATAACCAATTATTCCTCACCTCTTCCTTAATGTCCATAAACATGCAACTAAAATCATGTCTTATCTGTTCACAAAAGGTGGCATGCCTTTTTTGAAGAAAAGTAAGTCCCAGAACTACATGTCTACTAAATTTCCTTGTCTTTTTTTTAGCAGTAAAAGTGATAAGGTTATTGAGAAAAACTCAAACAAGTGCAAAGGCAGACTATCAGGAGACAGGACTCTTTTCTTTTCTTCTTTTGAGGGGTAGGAGTCAGGACATTATGAAGATATTGGTGTTCACTATGCTTTTGAGCATTTACCCATTATAGAGAAGATAATGTTGGAATGTGAGGGGATGACTGCAAAAGATATTATCCAACTCACGGAGGAAAGAATCCAAATTCTATTTGTCATGCGTTGTCAGGATCTAATACAGAATATAGAAGAGTTCTGAAAAATATAAACTACCTGGCTTATAAGACCACCAAATTTATTTTTTAGTGTCATCATTTTTGACAACCCCTTCTCTAAAGTTGATGGGATCTGAAGCAACCGAAGTGTATGGCCAGTAGGCGCTGTGTCAAAGACTATGACCGAGTAATCCATTGTTTGTACCAGTCTGCAGCAAAGAAATCCAGTGTTTAATGAACAAAATATATATCCAATCCTGATGAGTGGTCAATCACATGTTTGCATCTTGCAAGTAAGCTATTTCCATGGGAAACTGCAGAATCCTTTTGGAAAAGAAATTTTTACTTGGATACCCTTGTAAAATAACGTATTTGTCCATATGTCCCTTGATAACCTATTTATCAGTATGCCCTCACAAAAATCAAACATTATACTCTAATACCCTCATTGTTACCTTCCTTCACCTAACCTAGGTTAAATCTCTAACCCTAGGTGTTAAATTACTATTCTACCCCTTTTTTATAAGCCTTAACTTAAAAATCAACTCAACTCACAACTTAACCATCTCTCTCTCTCTCTGCCTACCTCGTTCTTTTGGAACAGGCTGACCTTAATCATCTATCACCATCATTGGAAAATGAAGTTTGTGAGGGCATATAAGTAAGGGTATTATAGTTATTCAACATGTAGATAATGGAGTAAACTAATGTTATATCATGGTTGTGAACGACGAGGGCATTGGGGACAAGAGTTTGATTTTGTAAGTCTAATAGATAAATAAGTGTTTTACAAGGGTATATCGGCAAATACGCTACTATGAAAGGACATCCAAGCAAAAAATTCTTTTGAAGACATTAAATATGAGAAATCTACATGAAAGCTGGGAAATGTGGATGACTTCAGAGATTAAACAATCACCGAATTATAAATACGACACTTATGAATATAGAAGATCTAATCATGTGCTTTTGAAATTGTAAGAGGAAAGATGTCATTTACTTAACCATCATTGCCATCTAATAAATAAGGATACATAAAAGCTGTTTGTGGACCAGCATAAATTCTTTGAATATTCATGCTACCACATTAGGGTTGGTAAAGATGAGGCACTTTCTTTAAGTAGTAACCTTTCTCTTCCTCTTCTTCTTTCCTAATTAGCATGTTGAATGGAGCATATTAAATTGTAGCAAACATTTTCATAAAGAGAATTGAAAACCCTATTACTAATTTAATTGAGGTCCTTGAGATGGATCCCGTAGAAGATGAACTGTGAATGGTTTTGTGGTTTCCCTCTAGTATACTGGAACTAGATTATTGCAAAAGAAGTCAAGTTTCATTTGTCGATTGGACGCAGAGAAGGCTTATGATAGTCCTAGTTGGATTTGTCTCGAGGAGGTTATGAAATGCATGGTCTTTGGATCAAATGACCTTATTGGGTGGGTTAATGTGGCATTAGGACCAAGACCTTTTGTGTTGTTTACCTACCCTAAATCCACCCCACCCTTGGCTCACGCTTGCTGGCCTTTCACTCTTTTTTACCGTTCTTGATTATTGGATTTGTCTTGTGCCTTTTCCCTTTCTCTTGTTCTCTCAAAGTGTTAGTTTGTGTTTCCTAATTCCGAATGCTAATGGTTTTTCAGCTTTTATGCGAAAATTGCAATCAGGTCTTTGTTTCCACTCAGAAAAGAACCAAATGACTGACAAATAAATGCCAATATTTATTGTAACACATACTTGTTCTAACTTTATTCTAAGGAACAAATTATGCCCTGTCATCCAGTTCGGGAATACTTATCCTTTTTTAGGGTGAAGGTTTGGTTTAAAAATAAATTTCTAAACCCCCTTTTTGGAATTTCTTCACACAAGATCCTGAGGTAAATCGACGGTGGAATGATATATGATGCAATGAACGACGCCAGAAGCTAGGAATGCTCGAACGAACATTTCGATTTCAACATCATCAACGCATGCTATAGGGTCAAAATTTAAGGAACCTATTAATCAAGGTCATAATAACAATAACAAAAAATAACAATAATCTCACTTGAGCATCTCCGCAAAGCTCATCGCCTCGTCTATCCCAGGAATCGCATTGGAGACCTCAGAGAGAAAGCTATCGACCCCTTCCAAATTGGGGAGCTCCTCATTCTCCACCTTGGGATCCACCTCCTGAAACAAAACCAAAACAAACACAGACTCCTTGAAGAACATAGCCAACATCCCTAAAACGCGCGACGAAGGGTGGGGCGGATCTGTGAGCACCAACCATGGCGAAGAGGTTGGAGAAGCCGTTGACGAGGGTGGGGGTGCTGGTGAAGCGCTGCTGGAAGGCGTCGCTGAGGTTGTGGGCGGGGTCCGTGGAGATGACGAGAACGGAGGGGCGGACGCGGGAGAGGAGGACGGAGATGATGGAGCTGCACGTCGTCTTCCCCACCCCTCCTTTCCCGCCGACGAACACCCACTTCAGGGTGTCCTGCTCCAGGAGGTTCAGCACCGTGCCCTCGGGCGCCTCCATCTATCCTCCCCGATCTCGGCCACAGAGGAGTTTGGGGAAAGGAGAAGAGGAAGAGCAAGAGAAAAATTACGTTAGTGCTTCAAGAAGAAGAAGAGTAGCTAATCTTTAATTAACCCAGATGTGGCTTAATTCACGAAGCACATAGGCATAGAGAGAGCCATTGCTGTCATTTTTGCTTTACCATTTGGTTTTGATCGAAGAAAAATCGTTCTAGTCTCGTGATAAAGGCTGAAATGAGTTGTGTATATATTTTTAATTTATTCCATTGTAGCGTAAAATTCCCATGTAAAAATCCGATGGCTTGAGAATCCCAGTTGTTGATGAAAACGATCTGTTTTTTAAATGTAGAACTACAATAGTATTTCTATGCTGCATCACTGACAATCATAGAGTACATTGAAAGTAATTCCGATCATCATTTGTAAGGGGAACTACAATAGAATGCCTAAACTTAGACTCAGTCCTCTAATGTTTTAAGGGCATTTTTATAAGAAAAAAAGGATAAAATCACGTTACCTCCTTTAAAGAAGGTACGATTGTTGTATAAAGCTTTGTTATACTAGATCTTGTAGTCTTTCTCTATATACGTAGAATAAGAAAAGGTAGAAATAAGTAGGAAGTGATATTAATATTCTGTTAGAATTATTATTCTATTTGAAAGTAAAAGAATTGTTAAAGTGAATAAGTGTGTATTGGAAATTATTTTGATTTGGTTAAAGATTAGAATAAGTATTGAGATATACGTACATTAATATAGTATACATAAAATAATAATATATCATATTAAATAGTGTTATTTTTAAATCAATATTATTTTATTAGAAACTAAACAAAATAAGATTTTATAAATAAATAATATTTTACAAAACCTTATGAAATAATATTCATAAATAAATATTATAATATTTTAGATTTATTCAAGGTATAAGTGTAACATCTGGGTCTGATTATCCATTTTTTTTGTAATAAACCATATATTATTTGTAATATTGTGTTTAATGGTTTATTAATGGGTAATCTGTTGTTTCTTGGCTGTGTGTGGTTGGCTTTCTGTGCATCTGCCTGTGATTTGGGACCCATGTGGAGTCCGATTTGAAGATGCATAGTCGTCTCGGTTTGCGTGCCCGTTCTTTTCTGTTTTCTTTCTTTTTCTTTCCTTCTCTCACTCACGAGCTCACCACACATCCGTCTTCTTCCCCATCACCCTCCACCAGCCCATGCCACCACCATCCAACGACCCGTGCCTCATCGTCATCTCCGACACAATGGGTGGCTGGCGGGATGCGGGAGGAGGTAGGGATAAGAAGGGTGGAGGTGAGTGGCTGGAGATGAGCTGTGACGTGAGAAGAAAGGGGGAGAGGAAGAGCAACGCGCGCAACCGTGGAAGGGGTGGTGGCTATCCGTGTGATCCGCCGGCAAGAGAGCCTCGCCGGAGCTTGTGGAGGCTTGCCGGAGTGTGGTAAGGGTCGCCGGTAGCCTGAGTGAGGTACGCGATACCTTCTCTTCCTTCTGTTTAACATTTGGTTAAGAGTAGATTAAATGCATGAAAATTGTGATAAATGCATGAAAAATTGTAGAAAATCATGATATGATTGGGAATGAGTTATATGTTGTGTTTGTGTAAGGATCATGCTAGTTTGTGCGAATTTTGGGAGTTTTGTGGAGTTTTTGCCTTAAATGTTTTAAGGTTTATTTCTGAGCATGATCCCTTTGCAAATTTATATCTTCCTGTGTGGTTGATGAAATCTTGATTGGTTTAAGGGGTTTTGTAGTAGACTTGAGGGTCTACACCCCATGTTTTTATGTGAATTTATGGTGTTGGTTTGGAGGGTCCGGTTGGGACTCTCACTTGGGGCAATTTTTCGCTGCCTGTCTGCGAAAAATTCGGTATACCGGAAAAATTCGGTATGCTGAAATTCTAGCAGATTAGGCCAGAATGTGGGGTTTCGGAAGACCGAAATCTTTCGGTCAACCGAAACAGGGCGTTTCGGCATACCGAAAATGTTCGGTATATCGAAACAGGGAATTTCGGTATACCGAACTGAAATTTCGGTATGCCGATTTTGCCCAGACTTTTAAAGGTTTTAATGTGGTGTTTAATGATGTTAAGTGGTTGTTTTGGTATGATGGGTTAATGTGATTGGTGTCTGCCCCGTGTAATGACATGGAGGCATGTAGAACCCTAAACAATGGATTTGGGTGTGGTTCTGGGTTTTGACCCTACAAATGAATAAAATGGAAAATGGGTTTTTGGAAAACTGAAAAGAGTTTTGAAACACTAATAATGTGTTATGAAAAGAGATGGTGGTTTACGAGCTGGAGACGGTGTAGGCTGAGCCTGGGCTTTTGAGCCTAGTTGTTCGAGTCACTGCCGGTGTAGGCTGAGCCTGGGTAGTTGTACCTAGTTGTTCGGGTCACTGAGCTCGTAGCGGTGTAGGCTGAGCCTGGGTCATTGGACCTAGTTGTTCGGGTC